>PVKP010005013.1:0-93025 GCA_004027715.1 Plecturocebus donacophilus | reverse complement strand
TCAAAAGCTAGCAGAAAACAAGAAGTAACTAAGATCAGAGCAAAACTGAAGGAGATAGAGACTCAAAAAACCCTTAAATCAGTGAATCCAGGAACTAATTTTTTAAAAAGACCAACAAAATAGACTGCTAGCCAGACTAATATGCAAGAAAAGAGAGGAAAATCAAATAGATGCAATAAAAAATAATAAAGGGGATATCAGGATATCACCAGTGACCACACAGAAATACAAACTACCATCAGAGAATACTATAAACGCTGCTATGCAAATAAACTAGAAAACCTAGAATAAATGGGTAAATTCCTGGACACATACATCCTCCCAAGGCTAAACCAGGAAGAAGTCGAATCCCTGAATAGACCAATAACAAGTTCTGAATTTGAGGCAGCAGTTAATAGCCTACCAGCCAAAAAAGTCCAGGCAGGACCAGACAGATTCACAGCTGAATTCTACCAGAAATATAAAGAGGAGCTGGTACCATTCCTTCTGAAACTAATCCAAATAATAGAAAAAGAGGAAGTCCTCCATAACTCATTTTATGATGCCAGCATCATCCTGATACCAAAGCCTGATAGAGACACAACAAAAAAAGAAAATTTCAGGCCAATGTCTCTGATGAACATCAATGCAAAAATCCTCAATAAAATACTGGCAAACCGAATCTAGCAGCACATCTAAAAGCTTAACCGCCAGGATCAAGTCAGCTTCATCCCTGGGATGCAAGATGAGTTCAACGTACACAAATCAATAAATGTAATCCATCACATAAGCAGAACCAAAGACAAAAAACACATGACTATCTCAATAGATGCTGGAAAGGCCTTCGACAAAATTTAACAGCCCTTCATGCTAAAAACTCTCAATAAACTAGGTATTGATGGAACATATCTCAAAATAATAAGAACTATTAATGACACCCACAACCAACATCATACTGAATGGGCAAAAACTGGAAGCATTCCCATCGAAAACCGGCACAAGACAAGGATGCCCTCTCTCACCACTCCTATTCAACATAGTATGGGAAGTTCTGACCAGGGCAATCAGGCAAGAGAAAGAAATAAAGGGTATTCAGTTGGGAAAAGAAGAAGTCAAATTGTCTCTCTTTGCAGATGACATGACTGTATATTTAGTAAACTCCATAGTCTCAGCCCAAAATCTCCTTAAGCTGATGAGCAACTTCACCAAAGTATCAGGAAACAAAATCAATGTGCAAAAACCACAAGCATTCCTATACACTAATGACAGACAAAAAGAGAGCCAAATCATGAGTGAACTCCCATTTACAATTGCTGCAAAGAGAATAAAACACCTAGGAATACAACTTAGAAGGGATGTGAAGGACCTCTTCAAGGAGAACTACCAACCACTGCTCAAGGAAAAAAGAGAGGACACAAACAAATGGAAAAACATTCCATGCTCATGGATAGGAAGAATCACTATTATGAAAATGGCCATACTGCCCAAAGTAATTTATAGATTCAATGCTATCCCCATCAAGCTACCATTGACTTTCTTCAAATAATTTGAGAAAAAACTACTTTAAATTTTACGTGGAACCAAAAAAGAGCCCACATAGCCAAAACAATCCTAAGGAAAAAGAAAAAAGCTGGAGGCATAATGCAACCTGACTTCAAACTATACTGCAAGGCTGCAGTGACAAAATCAGCTTGGTACTGGTACCAAAACAGATATATAGGCCAATGGAACAGAACAGAGGCCTCAGAAAGAACGCCACGCCTCTACAACCATCTGATCTTTGACAAATCTGACAAAAACAAGCAATGGGGAAAGAATTCCCTATTTAATGAACGGTGTTGGGGAAACTGGTTAACTATATTCAGAAAGCTGAAACTGGATCCCTTCCTTACACCTTATACCAAAATTAACTCAAGATTGATTTAAGACTTAAACGTAAGATCTAAAACCATAAAATCCCTAGAAGAAAACCTAGGAAATACCATTCAGGACATAGGCATTGGCAAAGGTTTCATGACTAAAACAACAAAAGCAATGGCAACAAAAGGCAAAATTGACAAATGGGATCTAATTAAACTAAAGAGTTTCTGCACAGCAAAAGAAACTATCATCAGAGTGAACAGGCAACCTACAGAATGGAAGAAAATTTTTGCCATCTACCCATCTGACAAAAGGCTAATATCTAGAATCTACAAAGTACTTAAACAAATTTACAAGAAAAAAACAAACAACTCCATCAAAGAGTGGATGAAGGATATGAACAGACACTTCTCAAAAGAAGACATTTATGTGGCCAACAAACATATAAAACAAGCTCATCATCACTGGTCATTAGAGAAATGCAAATCAAAACCACACTGAAATATCATCTCACTCCAGTTAGAATGGAGATTATTAAAAAGTCAGGAAACAACAGATACTGGAGAGGATGTGGAGAAATAGGAATGCTTTTACACTGTTGGTGGGAGTATAAATTAGTTTAACCATTGTGGAAGTCAGTGTGGCTATTCCTCATGGATCTAGAACTAGAAATGCCTTTTGACCCAGAAATCCCATTACTGGGCATATACCCAAAGGATTATAAAACATTCTGCTTTAAAGACACGTGCACACGTATGTTTATGGCAGCACTGTTCACAAAAGCAACCCAAATACCCATCAATGGTAGACTGGATAAAGAAAATGTGGCACATATACACCATGGAATCCTATGCAGCTATAAAAAAGAATGAGTTCATGTCCTTTGCAGGGACAAAGATGAAGCTGGAAACCATCATTCTCAGCAAACTAACACAAGAACAGAAAACCATACACCATATGTCCTCATTCATATGTGGGAGTTGAACAATGAGAGCACATGGACGCAGGGAGGGGAACATCACACACCAGGGCCTGTTAGGGGTTGGGGGTCTAGGGGAGGGATAGCATTAGGAGAAATATCTAATGTAGATGATGGGTTGATAGGTGCAGCAAACCACCATGGCACATGTATACCTATGTAAAAAACCTGCATGTTCTGCACATGTACCCCAGAACTTAAAGTCTAATAAAAAAAAAAAAAGGTACATCAGCATGATGACAGAAAGCACTGCTTTCCCAGGTAGTGATATTTTCATGAAAACACTTTTAAGTATGAAAATCTGGAAATATAGCTAAAAAATTCTGATTCTTTGAGATTTAGGGATTTTCTCCTTCGTTTCCTTCCTTCCTTTTTACTTTCTTTCTGTTTAACGAAAAATAAATATGAAACCCCTTTTTTAAAAAAGGTTACATTTTCTCTTGTTTTCTGTCTCTATTAGTGGAGTTTTCAAAGACATGGTCACTCTTCGATAGCAGCAACAATGGGAGACATGTTAGATTTCTTTCCCCCACCTCATCCCACCAAAAGATGGAGGAATTATTATGAAAATGATTCCAGTCGTTTCCCCCCTCCAATGTCAACTATTAATAATTTACTATTTCAGAACTAGATATGCAAATTCATCATGCAGATCAGCAAAACTGGGAGGCCATCCATGGGCACAGACTTAATGAGTATTTTATTACCTTCCAAACTGCACTCTCCAGCCTGCCTGTTTAGCATTTGCTGAACACTTGCTTGGAACTAATGAGATCATCCCAAACCTCAGGTGATCATTACCAGGGGCTTGGCTCTGCAGTTCCTCTGGGGAAAACAGAAAAACGCTGGAGAAAGAGGAATGAGGGCACTGTCAGGAGTGATGACATCTGCTTTTCTGAATTTTCAAAATTGTTTTATGTCTTTTGGACTCTAGTACTTAAAGACATCTGAGAAGCTAGGGAAATATCTCAATGGCATATTGAGGGCATTTTTTCTCTAAATTCATATTTTAAACTGTAATATAGGCATATATATCGCTATCTATCTATCTACCTACCTACCTACTTACCTACCTGTTGTGACTTTAAAAAAAAAAACCTGTGTTCTGATTGAATACTTTGAATCAGGATTGAATACTTTGAGTCGACCACAATAACAGCAAAATTGTAGTCCCTCAATTCAGTTCAATGTAGCTGATTCTTCCAATCAGTCACAGTAAAAGGTCATTGGGTGTTTTCCATAATAATAATAAAAATTAAGTGTAGTATACTAATATAAATTATATACAATTATAGTATTATATTTTCATATTTAATTACTAATATTAATAATGTTATTACTCTAAAAGTTATAAAGGCATTTTATTTCAAAAAAATTAGAGAAAAATCGAAAAAAGAAAAAAGCATTCCTAGTCCCACCATAACACAACCACAGTGAATGTTGAGTTTTATTTTCTTCCTGTCTTTTCATTATATATAACCATATTGTATAGGTCTATATACAGCCATCTTGTAATTTTGTATTCTGAGTTTTTTCCCTTACCATTTGCAGATACTATTGCCATTTTAAGCATTTTTATATGCTATAATTCAATATTTATGATGATTATTTTAATAGCTCTGTAACGTTTCATCAAGTGAGTATAGCTTACTTGCAAATCTACTATAGTGTTTCCAATTAATACATTTCAAATGTAGAGATTTATATACTCTGAAAACTAATGCTCAGAATCCTATACCAACTTTAAAAAATCACTGTTCTTTTTTACATATTTTAAAACCACAGCTAAGCCAGAGTAAAAGGGGTTGTTAGTTGACCCAGGTTCTACAACTGGCTCACCCATTTATACTACTTTCAACAACTTTCCGAATGCTAATCTTCCATGTCTATAAAGTCGGGCTTAGTATATCTATTTTAGCTTACCTAAGATCCTGTGGTGAGTACTCCATGAAGGAAAGCACGTTTAGATGTTGAAAGCACGTTCGCAACGTACTACAGCGTCATTTGTTCTATTTTCTAAATGTTATGTTATACAAGCCCCCTACTGCGCTCTTAATCTTGGTATGGCAGGATAGCCTCTGCAGCTGCTAGAAAACTTTGCTCTCAACTCTAAAAATCGAAAGCAAGCCAGTCATGCTCATGGTTAGCTGGGATCCAGAAGAATATACAGCATAAGGCATGGTGGGCTTTGCTTGCACTTTTGGAGCTGCCCAAGAGGTGACTTTTCTTGGGTCCTCAGAAATGCCCTGCCCTGGGGTCATCTTTCTCTGACTCTCATACTATCACTTAGACCTGAGCCTCTTCCAACTGGGGTCTTGCCATATTTCATCCTAGGCTTGATAGTTATTTAATTCCAACTGGCTCTCTTTTGTTTTGAGCTAGAGAAGACATCAGACTCATGTGGGTTTTGGAGAAGGTGAAGGCAGACCAAGCTACATGGCTTTAGATGCAATCACTTATATAATTAAATAATCAGATCAATGATAATTTTACACTGTTGATAAATTTGTGGGTGTTATTTCATACACAGATCTTTCTTTCTCTCTGGTGCTCTCTCTGTCTCTGTCTTCCTTCAGCAGGTATGACAAGGCACTAATTAAAAATAATCTTGCCATCTTCATATTGCCACAACCAGTAGGCACAATTAAGTTGTGATGTACCAGTGAATACAATTATAACGAGGCAGAGTGCAATGTGTAATGTGAAAGGAAGAATTCATATTTCTTGTGAAAATGGATACTTACCACTCACAACCAGTTTTTTCCAAGTAAGACATTATTCCTTTTTTATTTATCGTTATACTTTAAGTTCTGGGGTACATGTGCAGATCCTGCAGGATTGTGACATAGGTATACACATGCCATGGTGGTTTGCTGCATCCATCCCCCACCATCACCTACATTAAGTATTTCTCCTAATGTTATCCCTCCCAAATCCCCCCATCCCCTGCTACCCCTCCTCTAGCCTCCCCCAACCCTGGCAGGCCCCGGTATGTGATGTTCCCCTCCCTGTGTCCATGTGTTCTCATTGTTCAACACCCGCTTATGAGTGAGAACATGTGGTGTTCGGTTTTCTCTTCTTGTGTCAGTTTGCTGAGAATGATGGTTTCCAGCTTCATCCATGTCCCTGCAAAGGACAGCAACTCATCCCTTTTTATGGCTGCATAGTATTCCATGGCGTATAAGTGCCACATTTCATTGATGAGCATTTGGGTTGGTTCCAGGTCTTTGCTATTGTAAACAGTGCCGTAATAAACATAGGTATGCATGTGTCTTTATAACTGAATGTTTTATAATACTTTGGGCGTATCACCAGTAATGGGATTGCTGGGTCAAATGGTATTTCTAGTTCTAGATCCTTGAGGAATCACCACACTATCTTCCACAATGGTTGAACTATTCCATTTCTTTTTATTTGTTGACTTTCATAACACATTTTGGCCACATTTTCAGAGAATGCAAACACATTGGCAACCTGTCACTTATGTTGATTTTGTCCCTGGTTCATAGACAATTAAGTTCCCTGCGTCTGATGGCACTTCCCTTGTTCTTCTGCCTCCCTTGCCATTAGATGGGGTCATGTGACCAATTCCAGTAAATGTCCTGAAAACCAAAGTGCCTGTTAATCCTGCCATGCCTCCTTGATTCCTTCCTCTCCCTTTTGCAGCAACCTTGGGGGTCATGCCTTCCAAATGGAGATTGAAGATGGAACAAGGTACAAGATGAAAAACAGCTGTTGAACCCACATCAAACTGTGATACAAGTGAAAAACAAACTTTTATTGCATGAAGCCACTGAGATTTCAGGGCTTCTCTGTGGCAGCAGTTAGCATTAATTAACCTGACGAATGCAGCTCCACAACAAAGTAAGTTGAAATGCCCAAATGGTTTGGGCAAGGGACACATCTGCACATGTTGCCAGCGTTTCACACATCAAATTAGAGAACGGAGGCTGCTGCATAGAGAATTTAAATTCAATGCTCAATTACTTTCAAGAGATCATTTTTATAGTGTGAAATTTGCACAGTGGCCATGATGGTCTCTTTGCTGCTGCTTAGGACGTCTTAGTTCTGCATGCGGTCATCTTTTCTAGGCTGAGAGTTCCCAAAGAGCTGATATTATGTGATTAGTTTCCATTTGTAGCATGACCTAATAAATTGCTCTGGCAGCATGTAGTTGATGCCAAATACATGTTTTATGAATGAATGAATGAGTGACTTTTAAACATCTATCTGATATTTAAAATATCTATCTGATTTCCAGAAATATAAATGACAATTTACTAGCTTGTTGTTTCATAAGACAGATAGACACGTTTCCCTGAGGGTGTACCGTGCACTGAGAAGAGAGAAGGATATCAGAAGTTCTGAGTCTAAAATCTCACCTCCACAGTGCCAGCTTCAAGACATTCTGCTAGATTTCTAGCCTCTTTCAGCCTGTTCTCTATTCCCCACAAGACTAGAAAATAAGGTGATGTTTCAATGCATAGTGAAAATCAACAAAAATACAATACTTGATATCTCATTAGACAAAATAAAGGGCTTTCTCAACAAATGTTAATTACCACTTCTGCTCTGGGAAATCACAACTTCACCTAAGAAGGAAGAAAAAACTCCTCCAGATCAGATGACTTATGATATACGACCACAAGGTGACAGCATTGAGTCAATATCATCTATTTTTCTGGCATAAAGGAGGAAAGAGTGTGAATTCTGAAAGTCTAAAAATGTATATTATCCAGTGTGAACATACAACAGATAGTTGCTGAAAGCTATAACATACAGGAGTTATAATTTCAGGGGCAATGTGCTGTGTCTTCTCATTTTTATTGCTTTCTAAGTCTCAGGAAATAATTTGCATTGACACATTGTTGTTAATATTACTATCATTATTATGCAATGGAAATGGGGAAGATTTTGTTCTCTTCGCCATTTGAAGTTTTATCAAAGGATGATCAGGCTGGTTCTTTTTCTGGGGAGCATTTAAATTTTTCTAGTGAAGAAGAAAGATTCTTCCCCTAAAGATTGATTCCTGAACAGTATGACGGTTTGGAAAGCAGAGCATCTCAAAGGTGCAGATACAGCTCCCAAAGACTGGCCATTGTTTTTTCTAAAGTTCTGGAGCTTCCCAAGAGTAGATCTTCCTTTTGCCCCTCAGAAACTCTCTACGCTAAAATTCAACTCTTCTCCTAAGAGAATTTCAGTCTCTTCTAGGCTCCGTTCCCCTTTCTGCTGGGATCCTGCAGCCCCTCACTTTGCCCTTTGGTCTTGGTTGGCAGTCATTTTGTTCTTGCTGTTTTTCTGCTGTGTGAACTTGTGAGGGCGCCAGATTCCTGTGTGCTGTGGAAAGAATGGAGAGACACTTCATGTCTTAAAAAAAAAAAACTAAACTAAAATGGTTCAAATATTTAGGAAAGTATGGAATACAACACCTGTGTACTCACCACCTAAATTTAACAAATGCTATCACTTCGTCATATTTCAGCTCTTAGAAAAACAACAACAAATCATTACAGACCGCTAAAGTCTCCACCTACAATCTGATTTTCTCTTTCCATCACCAGAGATAATGATTACCTTGGTATTTTGCAGTTCGTGTTTTTATTACTTGACTACTTATATATGTGCAATGGTTATGGAGGAAATTCTTAATTGTGTGTACACTGTCTCTGCTTTGGAAATGCAGAGAATGAGATAGGCAGGGACAGAATCATTCTGTGCTCACTTACCCCTCTCTTCTGGTTTCTAGAGACCCACACCACTTTCCGTCTGCTGGTCTTTCTTTCATGTACTCACTTCTCAGAATGCTGATATTAAAATAGCATCTATTTAAACTCAAAGGGCATGGGGTTGGAATCCCAGCTCTGCTATAAATGAGCTGGAAGATCATGGGCAAATCACATCATTTATCTGAGCTATATCAGGTTATCAGGGTAAAATGTATAAAATAATACCATTTCCATGGGATCATTAATTTACTCTAATTACATATTGTAGCTTTTCATCAAGATTGAAAATTGCACATTTCTAATGCTTGGCACTAGAACTGCAAACACAAATCAAACAGCATATCCAGGAAAATAAATCTTATGTTTGAGAAAAAAAACAGGTGCATTAACAACAATTATTATCCAATTTGGTTAGTATGACAAGACAGGTGTCTATGAGCTGCTATGGGAGCCCAGGAAGGGAAAATGTCAGTTCCTCACCTGGAGATCAAAGGGAGTTTTGTTCTTGTTGTTTGTTCATTTGTTTTTCCACATTTTCTTTCTTTTTTCCCCCAAGATGATAATTTGAGTTGTGCTATATACATATGACGGGGAAGAAAAAGGAAATTCACATTTATTGACATTTTTGAAGTTACAAGTACCAATCATATCTGAATATACTTTCTTTTGCATCTGTCCATTTATATTGTTTTATTTCTTTAGCGCTTATACAGTGCCTGACATTTAAAAAAAAATGATATTTTGACCTAATTTTCCAGATTAAAAAGTTGAGATTCAGAGAAGAATCACAAGGCATCCATGGTCACACAGCAATTAACAACTACCAGCAGGTCCCCACATCCTCTCCTGGCCCCCATGGTTGAGGGCTGAAGGCATGAGAACAACCTCCATTCGTTCTCTTCTGAATCAATATTATTTGGGGAAATCTCTTCCAAGTCAAAATTGGCCTTTTTTTTCTTTTTGTTTTTGTTTTGCTGTTGTTGTTTTGAAACAGGGTCTCCCTCTGTCAGCCAGGCTGGAGTGCAGTGCGCCATCTCAGCTCACTGAAATCTCTGTCTCCCCAGCTCAGGTGATTCTTGTGCCTCAGCCTCCCACATAGCCAGGACTACAGTTATGTGCTACCATGCCCAGCAGCTAATTCTTGTATTTTAAGTAAAGACAGGGTTCTACCACATTGGCCAGGCTGGTCTAGAACTCCTGGCCTCAAGTGAACTGCCTGCCTTGACCTCCCAAAGTGCTGAGTTTATAGGTGTGAGCCACTGTGTTAAGCTGGTCCTGCTTCAGTGGCAATTTTTGCCAGCATTTGACAAGGTGACTTTTTCCCTCCTTCTCCAAGCTGTCAGCTACTCTAGTAGCCTACCCTCTCCTGTGCCTCTCTGAGACCCACACCCTGCAGGATTCTCTTAGCTTCCTCACAGGCCTGTAATTTTCAGAATTTACTTTTAATTTATTGCTACTTTGATTTTACTTACTTTTATCACAGGTTCTCATGGCTATTCTCAGTTTCAACCCCAACCTACATGCCAAACATTCCTTACCCAACTCTCTGGTTTTCACCATTGAGTTTTACTGGAGAGTGTCTGCATCAGAGAAGCTTTACCTAGACCTTACATAGTCTCAATCTTATATCATATCACCATTTTCCTTCATAACACTAATTATGCTGTTAAATTATACAATTTCATGTGGTTATTTGTTTAGAATTTTTCCTCTTAAAACTCTAGGTTCTAGGAAGATAGACTTATATCTGTGTAGCTTAAAATTGTATATTCATTGTTTAGGATGACAATGTACATAGTAAGTGCTAAATAAACACTTGCTGGAAAAAAAAAACCCACAAGTCTGGGTGCGATGGCTGACACCAGGAATCCCAGCACTTTGGGAGACCAAGGAAGGTGGATTTCCTGAGGTCAGGAGTTCAAGACCTGTCTGGCCAAGGTGGTGAAACCCTGTCTCTACTGGAAATACAAAGATTATTTTCTGCACATGGTGGTGGGCACCTGTAATCCCAGCTACTCAGGAGGCTGAGGCGGGAGAATCGTTTGAACCTGGGAGGTGGAGGTTGCAGTGAGCCAAGATCGTACAAATTACAATCTAGCCTGGACAACAAGAGCAAAACTCTGTCTCAAACAAACAAACAAAAAACCACAAAATCAAATTTGAAGGTATTTATCTTTCGTTTGTAACATACCACGTTTGTGAACTCTAAGCCTATACATCTGACTCATTACATTAATATCCAATAGGCAGGGCAGACACAGGAGGAATGTTTGCATCTAAACACATTTTCCCTGTATTCTCTAAGTGACTAAATGGCTTTGGGTTCCCACTGTCCAAATGGACACTTATCAGACTCAGTTTCTCACTCATCAGATGCTTTCTCTCTTTCTTCTCCATTCAAATAATTACCACTCATTGTGACTGCCCTTCTAAGTATTTTGCAAATCTACCTCTCCTTCACGTCATGTGATTATGGATGTGCTTCAAATTCCACCTTCTCCCGTCAGTATCACTTTCAACAGCCTCATTGAAAGCTACCCTTGGTAGTCTGGTTTTCCAAACTTCCTACATTTTCAAACCGCCTCAGAATTTCTTCTGCTGTGTTCATCATAAATCTACAGCAACTCCATTATTATTCACATAGTAAAAAATAGACTAATCTTTTCAAATGTAGCTAAAATTTTGCTAAACAATAATACAAATGAAAACATCAGTTTCATATGAAATCATAATTTTTCCAGTATACAATGAGTGTATAATTATTAATATTAAAAATATTAATTTAAATGCCACCTCAAATCTCATCACGTCACACATCCCATGTCACACAACCCTCCCAGTACTGACTTATTCCTTCCCATGTACTGTTCATGCTGGAAGGGCTTCTTCTACCTTATTGAATTGAACATTCCATGTCTTTTCTAATTGAGTCATTGTAGTAAATACTGTGGTAAGTATGATGATGTCTATTTTGCAGAAGAGAAAATTGGAGGTTAGAGAGGTGATGAGATAAGTCAACTCTAGGCAACAGAGCCCACCTTTACCCAGGGCTCTTACACCTGTAACCAGGCTCTGTTGTCAGCCTTGTTCCCTTCAATCTTGATCACTTGAATTCCTTGTTTCATACTCTTCAATGTCACCCCATTGCTCACAGGAAAAGCCCACACATCTTAGCAGGGTACATCAGATTCCATTGGAGTGGTGTCTTTCTACCTATTACGTCTTGTCTTTCAACACCCATCAACTGGTGCTCTGTGCTCCACGATCTCTGACCAGCTGGTTGGAGGGTATGCCTCTGGCTTCTCAGTGTCTGCTGATGCTGTCTCCTAAGATCAAAAGGCTTCTCTCTTTGCTGCTCTACCTCTTCCTACTTGTCTTACATCTTCTCCTCCTTTGCAACTTCCCTTACTTTACAAGGCCCTTCTTGATATCTCCTGCTCCCCATCTGCAGAATGACTTAGTTGACTCTCTTCTGCAATCCTAACATTGTGTGTATGTTTCTATTTCAGACCTCACCACATCATATGACAACTGCTGTGCTCCCATCTCCTTCTTGTAAGGTGACATCCTTTGCAGAGAAGACCTGGGTGTCCCTTGTCTGTGTATCCAGCAAACCTAGAGCTGTACCAGGTTCAAGAGTCATCATTAAATAACATGAACTGATTCTATTTAATGAGAAGACTTGGTGAGAATAGGAACTCATCACCATATGTGTATTAGTTTCTCGCAAGAGACATAAGTATTTGTTGAAATAAACTATTTAAACATTTTCTGCATTTGGAACATTATCTTGCTATTCTGACCTAATTTAAAACTAGATTATTTTGTGAAGGAATCTAGTTGGTTTTCAAGGACAATATTAAATCACTTTATTTTAAAGTGATTATATTAAATCACTTTATTTCAAGGACAATTTTAAATCACCTTTTTATGTAGAAAGTGGAATTGTGTAGGCCTTTGCTATTTGTTCCTTAAAGAATCTAACTCTTCAACTTTCTAAGAGGCACACAGCCCATTTCTGTTGATGAAGACATTGCGGAGGCAAAGCACCTTCCCAGATTCTGACTGTTCAGCTCTTGGATTTGCACCCTGTCTTCAGTAACTCTTTTTAATTAGCCCCTTGATAGTTTTCCTTCCTTCCAAAAATACCGTTTTGCTGTAGGGAGACAAGGACAATCTCTTTTCTCTGAGAGATAATCCTAGATTTCCACTGCCGAGTCAGATAAAAGTAGTAACATATTTCAGAGGGTGCTTTTTATCTAAACATGTGTGCTGAACCATCTTTGCAGATCTCTGCACAGTGAATAGAGTTCATTAGAAGCCTATGCAAATGACATGTTTCTACTTCATAGTCGATTTTGAATTACAGTATTTTTGCAATCATTTTGATCATGATTTAATTCTCTCCCTTCCTTTCAGTAGATTTGCCTTTTATCTACTGGATGAAACATCACCAGACCCAAAGACTTAGCAAATATCTGTTCTGCTCTGGTCTTCTCTTACACCATTCACTCTACCTTGGTTGGAACCATTTTCTTCTTAATGGAGGAAAGAAGGCCTCATGTTATTTCTACTGCTATGAAAAATTCCTGGAACTGAGCTTCATTTGTAAATTCCTCCTCTGCTGAGAAGCAAGATCCTTAAGGACACAGCATACGGTTGTCTCATAATTGTCTTATCAGTTCTTGGGTGTGTATTTGTCCATTATTGCATTGCTACCAACAAGTACCTGACACTGGGTGATTTATAGAGAAAAGAGGTTTAACCGGCTCATGGTTCCACAGGCCAGCAGGAAGCATGATGCTGGCATCTGCTCAGCTTCTGGGTAGGTGTCAGGAAACTTAAAATCATGGTGAAAGGTGAAGAGGGGGCAGGTACTTCACATGGACAGAACAGGAGCAAGAGAGAGAGATGGGGGAGGTGCCATATGCTTTAATACCACCAGATCTCATGAGAACTCACTTCTATTTTGGCAACAGTACCAAGAGGATAGTGCTAAACCATTAATGAGAAACCTGTCCCCATGACTCAATAACCTCCCACCAGGCCCCACTTCCAAAATTAGGGATTGCAATTGAACATGAGATTTTGGTGGGGACATAGATCCAAACCATGTCAAGATGCTATTTAAGTATTTGTTGAGATGAGTGAAAACAAAGTGTTTCCTTGTCTTCTGGTTTTCCTGGCCTGACAAAGGAGAGCTTCTGGGATCTGAAGTGAGTGCTGCTGTTTTCCTCTCTTCTCACTCCTCAACTGGCATCTGAGAAACTTGGAGACCATGCAGGGCTGCTTGAGCTGCACTCCCAAGCCCACACTGCCCACATCCAACCCTGCTATGTGTTCTGAGCGTGACCTTTGTTACTCATACCCTAACACTTGACGACTAAGCAATAGGGTCTTTGAGGGCTGGGAAGAAGGTGGATCCTCTTATTCAAAGTCATCTTTTTGATATAGCATATGGCACAGAGAAGGTGCCAAGCCCATATTGATTAGATGAATGAGGGTACATTAGGGGATCTATATCCTCCCATCTGCTCCCAAACCCAGATTTATGCTCTGCGGTTCAGTTCTAATATAGTTTTTTGTGGAAGGCTTCCAAGATCGTTTTCCTACCTCTTGGATATGGTCCCACTCTTTTGTAATCCCATAATGTCTTCACAGACAGAAAAAGATATTTCTTTATTACACCATGTTGCAATTCTCTCTTTATTGATCTCTGTTGCTCTCCTAAATAATTATGGACTCCGTGAAGGTGATGGTTTTAAAGGAGCGTTCCTAGTTTTCCTGACTCTTGGGGCTCTACTGGCAGTAGACACTGAAAGTATATTTGTTGTACAAATAAGCAAGAAAGAAATATAATGTTTTGCAGCATTATTATATCCTTTGAAAGTGGGAAGTTATTCCCAATAACAAGCATTAGTTTAAATGCCACTAGCTATCTGGTGAGGTGCAAGTGAGAAGAAAAGGAACAGCATAAGCAGAGAAACAGATTATAAGAGCTACTAATCCTTGAGGTCTAGAAAATGCCTTTGCAAAGCATCTATTGATTCCCAGAAAGCTGTTAACACTTAGGACAGACAATTGACAATGCGCAGACAAAGATAGCAAGAAAAATGAAGCTTCTTAAATATATTCAAAGCCAAATGTTTTGGGTAGGGATGTTGGGCAAGTAATTCCTCGGGAGAAATTACCACTACTGATAAATGGGGTTTGCATGAGAGAGTGAATAACCATCTCACACCAGTCAGACTGGCTATTATTAACAAATGGCCTTTATATAAGCATTGGCTAAGGTCAATTGTTGGTGAAGAGTTGTTGGCAAATGTCAACTTTGCTATGCGATATTAGACTTATGAACATCCACAAATGGAATAGGCCTAAGTGACAGTGTTATAACCAGCCAATTAAAAAAGACAGGAGCTTTTTCTTGTCATTAGTCTTTGTATTAGTCAAGGTTCTCTAGAGGCACAGAACTAACAGGATAAATATATCCTAACCATCCTAACCAAATCAATGACCAGAACATATGTTTTTTGACCATATGATTCTATTATCATCGTTTGGTTTTTAGCCATTTATCAAATACATTGTCAGTGCAATTCTCAGTCAAGATGCTTTCTCATTTACCATTTCTAACTTAGTAAGATCTATCCCACAGCTCATTCTTGTTCTTCAAGTCTCAGTTTAAATATCTATCAGTCATGACAGCTATTGCACTATGGTTAAAAAGAATTTAAGTGGCTTAAAGTAACAAAGGCTTACTTTTTTGCTTCTACTCCATGCCTGTTGAAGGGCATCTCAGGTTTCTGTTCTAAGCGCCCTTGCTCCAATGCCTAGGTTTATAAAGTACCTGTGATCCAGAAGGTACCTTGTCCCTATGCAGAGGGAAGGAGAGCACTAAAGGTCTCCAATCCTATCATTCAGTTCTATGAGTGGAAGTCACACACATCACGTCCACTCATATCATGTAGCTGGAAATAATGGCATGGCCCCACATAACAGTGAAGGGGCTGGGAAGAAGGACTCCACTATTTGCCTAGAAGATGAAGAACCAGAAATTGCTCACTGAATATCCCTGGGGACCTTCACAGTGACTTTCCCAGAACATATTCAGGGCAATCTCCTCCTCATCCTCACCAATGAATGTGTGCCTTCACTTGAGGCCATGGCTCCTGGAATCACACTTTCTGCCAGGTCCTGGTAAAGGCTCCTCCCCTTCCTGCTGCTGCCAGTCCTTGGCTGCTTTCTCATCTGGAGTTGGTTTCCCTAACCATGCATGATCTCGGCTCACTGCAACCTCTGCTTCCTAGGTTCAAGAGATTCTCCTGCCTCAGCCTCCCAAGCAGCTGGTACTGCAGGCTTGTGCCACCACTCCCGGCTAATTTTTATATTTTTAGTAGAGATGGGGTTTCACTATGTTGGCCAGGATGGTCTCGAACTCCTGTCCTCAAGTGATCTGCCCGCCTTGGCCTCCCAAAGTGCTGGGATTACAGACATAAGCCACTGTGCCCGGGTGATAGTCTCTTCATTAGGCTCTCTTTAATTACCACCTTGAGTGCTATTCTTTCTTCTTCGAACCCTAGTGTCCCCAAATCAGAAAGCTCAGATCTCAGCTTAGATTCTTTCCCTCAAAAGGGAATTGATCATTCTCTCCATATGAAAACCTCCACTCTCTTTCTGACATGCTACACCATGTTTTCTGCCTTTTCTGCTCTCCCATGAAGGTTCTGTCTAAAGTTACAAATAATCTCCATACACAAAGTATATAGATAAAATTATGTTTTTATCTCATTCCAATTCTCTTTTCACCTGCACAGATAAGAGCAGAGCAGATCAACCCATCTACTGCCTGGAAGCAGATGCCCAAGAAAGGACATAGATCCTAGGCTTTCTTTAGTCTAGAGACCATTTGGATTATGGCAGGTTTGGACCTACCATTGTGGAGGAGAGTAGGTGGCATCGTACTCCCAAAACCACCACTTACACTTTTCCTTGTCTTGGCCATCTTCATATATTGATAGAAATTTGGAGATGATGATTGACATGCTGAGTTTTTATTCCCTTGAAGAGGTTCCTACTGCAAATGTTTGCAGCTATTCTTAATATGTTAAGTCCTATATATATATATATATATATATATATATATATATATATATCTTTGTCCTTATATTGGTTTCTAATTCCTGATTTGGAGACAATAGAACAATTTGCTGAATATATGCTTATATCTTTTCATCAGATTGTCTATTGCAGTATAAAAAATTACTGAAAATTTAGTGTCTTGGAGAAAGAGATATTGCATTATACCTTATGATTTTGTGGTTCAGAAATTGGAGCAAGACATGCTGGAGTTGGCTTGCATCAGCTCACAAGAGCCAATTGTTAAATATTCAAGAAATTTGTGAGCATTATAGCTAAACCTTCAATAGCATAAAACCAGCTATGGCTGGGCGCGGTGGCTCACACCTGTAATCTCAGCACTTTTGGAGGCCGAGGCTGGCAGATCGCAAGGTCAGGTGATCGAGACCATCCTGGCTAACATGGTGAAACTCTGTCTCTATGCAAAAAAAAAAAAAAAAAAAAAAATTACCTGAGTGTGGTTGTGCGCACTTGTAGTTGCAGCTACTCAGGAAGCTGAGGCAGGAAAATTGCTTGAACCCGGGAGGTGGAGGCTGTAAACACTGAACTCATTTTTTTTTTCCTTCAAGGGGATGTTTACCAGCATACCACTTCTTTTGTTCAATATCTTATTGACAGTGGTAACTCAGGAATATTCAGCTGGCAGAAGGACAGGTCTGGAGGCTCCAAAAAGGCTTTGCTACCATGTCTGGCCTGTCTGGCACATTGGAGGAGATGGCTAGAAAACTCAGCTAGGACTGTCTGTCAGAACACCTACACATGACATCTCCAGCATGGTGGTTTCAGGGTTGCCAAACTCTTTTTTTTTTTTTTGAGGCAGAGTTTTACTCCTTTTTGCCCAGGCTAGACTAGGCTCACTGCAACCTCCACCTCCTGGGTTCAAGCAATTCTCTTGCTTCAGACTCTAGAGTAGCTGGGATTATGGGCATGTATCACCACCCCTAGCTACTTTTGTATTTTTAGTACTGTAGGGGTTTCATCATGTTGGCCAGGCTGGTCTCAAACTCCTCACTCCAGGCGACTCACTGGCCTCGGCCTCCCAAAGTGCTGGGATTACAGGAGTGAGCCACCACACCCAGCCGTCAGACTTTTCACTTGGTCACTCAAAGCTTTTGGAGCAAGTGGTGTAAGAGCCCAGGCAGAAGCTACAAGGCTTTTTATGACTTAGCTTCACTGGCCACATGAAGTTGTCAAGCAAGACCCTGTACATAGTCTAGGTTCAAAAGAATTAGACTCTGTTTCTCAATGAAAGGAGTAGTAAAGAATTAGAAATACCATTTGACTCAGCAATCCCATTACTGGGTATATACCCAAAGGATTATAAATCATTCTGTTATAAAGACACATGCACAAGTATGTTCATTGATGCACTGTTTACAATAGCAAAGACTTGGAACCAACCCAAGTGCCCATCAGTGATAGACTGGATAAAGAAAATGTGGCACATATACACCATGGGATACTATGCAGCCATAATAAAGGATGAGTTTATGTCCTTTGCAGGGACATGGTTGAATCTGAAAACCATCATTCTCAGCAAACTGACGCAAGAAGAGAAAACCAAACAGTACATGTTCTCACTCATAAGTGAGTGTTGAACAATGAGAATACATGGACACACTGGGGTCTGTTGGAGGGTGGGGGGGCTAAGGGAGGGACAGCAGGGAATGGGGAGATTGGGGAGGGATAACATTAGAAGAAATACCTAATGTAGGTGATGGGGGGAGGAATGCAGTAAACAACCACGGCTTGTGTATACCTATGTAACAGTCCTGCAAGATATGCACATGTACCCCAGAACTTAAAAGTATAACAATAAAAAAAAAGAATTAGTGACTATCTTAAGTCTCTTTCTCTCTCTCTCGCACACACACACACACACACACACACACACACACACATACAGAATATAATTGCCTTATTCATATCTCAGCCTCAGTGTTTCATGGGCATCTCTGATTCATCATGTTTAGAACTGAATTCATAGTCTTTCCCCCGTGTTAGAATAATTCCTGCTGATTGCTATAACATGCAAACCCTGAAAAGTTAAGTACTCATGCTGTCTTAGGTCAAGGTGATCATGGGAAGGCCAGCCTCCGTGGAGACATTCAGGGACCCAGGCTATTTCAGTGCTATATCTCTTCTATATTTCACAGGAGGCTTTAAGCTTCAAGTTCCTTTTACTGGGATGACAGAAAGAGAAAAGGGGGCATCACTTGGGGTTTTCTTTAGAGACAAGGCCCTTTAACCCCACATGTATAGCCAACCTTATCTTCTCCCCAGGGGCAGTGACTGAAAGTCCCACTTAAACAATGCACCCATTCCAAAGCCCAGGTCTATAAGTAATACATGGCCTTTACCATCAGACTAGATATTGTTCCTTGCAGTTCGGTGACTCCTGAATGAAAATGTAAGTTATCCAAGTCTCCACTGCCAGCCGTCATAGAATGATGCAGGGAAATTGCAATAAAACTTGCATTTGCTCAATGGAGAAGGAAGGAACACACATCAGCTCCTGGGCCCTAGTAATTCTAGGTCTTGCCGGATTAAAACTCTGAAAGTTTTCTATCTTAAGAGGAATGAGAAGTTCCTCCTTGTGTTTTGACTCTGCTCTCATATAGAAAGTCTTCTGCTCATTGATGTCTATGGACAACAGTTCCACCTTCTGTAGAGTTCCTTTGTACTATAATCTCCCTTGACTACATCGGAAGAGGAATGAGGAATATTTTCTTCCTGAGAACTTCACAGCTTTTTTTTTAGCCTGATTTGGCTCATGGAAGATAGGTGATTGCAGAATTATTTTGAGTCTTGAAGATACTTTTTTTTCCTTTTATTATTATTTTTATTCTACCTTTATTTTATTTTGGGCAAAACAATTTCCCCACAGCTTTTACTTTTTCAGTCAGTGTAATGTGGCAATTACCATACCCAAAGTTCTCTCCAAAGTCATGATTCTCTAGTCTGATTTATGCCTTTGCTTCTTTGCTGTGAGGTTCCTTTCTTTCTCTAGCAAAGTGTAGCTAATATCTTGAGGCCTTCTGAAACAAAACATAAGAAGGCCACATCTTTCTTGTGATCTTTGCCACCGGAATGAGTGCTTTTGTAAAACTAAAAGTTTGAACCCATGAGGCGGAGATTACAGTGAGCCGAGATCACGCCACTGCACTACAGCCTGGGTGATGGGACTCTGTCAAAAAAAAAAAAATAAAATAAAATAAATAAGTTGTTTTGAGTCTTTCACTTAAAACTTTTAAAATTTTTTATCTTTTACACTTGGTGCCTATTAATAGTTGGCTTTTTCAACTTTGTGCTACTCTGAATATTTGGACTTTGACATTTCCTTTATTTTCTGCTTACCAACCAGCTAATTCTTTCACCTTCTTTTTTCCTTATATTTAACCCTTGCCAAATACAGCCAATAACAATTTGTACAGAGTGGGAAAATCTGTTTATATCCACTTTTTAAGATCATGGAAATATCTTGCCTTCCAAGTATCATGACAATTTTCCCAGATGATTTGCTACAGTAAAGCATAGATCTCTAGACATTCAGCCAGCTATATCTTGTCACTTGTGATCAACTGCAAAGGAAATGACATTAGCTACATTGATTTTGTTATGATGAGTTTCTACTGTTGTTAGTTTTATTTTGTTTTCACAATAAGCTCTATTTCTAATTTAGTTGGAGCAGGCTAGAAACAATACCATACCTTACAGGCTTAATACAGCAGAGAACTTTTCCTCACTCACTTTATGATCTAGTGCATGCTGGGTGATTCTCTTTTCAGCGATGATTCAGAATCCTAAGCTTCTTTCATTTTGCAGGTCCAATGTCACCCTGGAGTCTTCACACTTGGAAGCCAGGAAACAAACAAACAAAAAAAGCGTGGAAGTGCGTTATGAGAGACCTTACAGGCGGGTTCTCGACATAGCACTCCCCATGTATGCCCACATTTAATTGGTTGGAATTCAGGCACGCAGATATGCAATTCAGTCTTCCTGGGGGCCTTGGAGGGAAAGTAAAAAAATTTGGTGACTATACAATATTGTCTCAATTACACTTCCAAAACAGCTCCCTTTCTACATTTCATATATAATTGAATATTATCATTTAATTGGCCCCTGACACAGAGTCCAAAAAATAAGACTTCAGGCCAGGAGCAGTGGCTCAGGCCTGTAATCCCAGCACTTTGGGAGGCAGAGATGGGCAGATCACCTGAGGTCAGGAGTTCGAGACCAGCCTGGCTAACATGATGAAACTGTGTCTCTACTAAAAATACAAAAATTAGTTGGGTGTGGTGGCACATACCTGTAATTCCAGCTACTCAGGAGGCTGAGGCAGGAGAATTGCTTGAACTCGGGAGGCAGAGGCTGCAGTGAGCCAAGATTGTGCCACCACACTCCAGTTTGAGTGACAGTGAGAAACTCTGTCTCAAAAAATAAAATAAAATAAGACTTCCACATCCAATCATTCATGAAGTCCTAATCTTGACACCTCTTTCCACAATATCTTTGTGTTCTACTGTGACAACCACTATCTTAGTTCAGACACTCATTTCACTCAGTGGAAACTTTTGTAGTCACCACCTACCTAGTCTGCCTACCTTCCATCAAGACTTTGTCAGTCTAAGGTGCACTCTGCTGCTGGACTTAGTTGAATGAAGTGAAAATAGTACCATCGTACTCCTCGGCTTTAAATCTTTCTGCCTATTACTCCCTATGATAGATACGACATTTCTTAGAAACACAAAGCCCCTTAATGATCTGTTTGTATTTGTCCACCTAGGATTAACTTTTCCCTCTCTTCTCTCTCTACTCCTCATTCCAGCTAATGCCAACCGCTATTTTTAATTAAACTTTGTTTTAAATTTTGAGATAGTTATAGGTTCACATACAGTTATAAACAATAATACTATAACTACTTTTAACTCATGAGATTTACTCTGCCTTCCCAACAATCCTCCAGAGGCATCCTCCTACCTGACCATTACTCACAATTCTGATTCCTTCAATGGGAAGGAATCATTGAAGCAATGATTCCGTATTGCTGGATGCTGTCCTTGCCCTGTTTCCTCACTATGCATGTGTTTTTACCTTCATGTACAACTTGCAATATTGGTTTGCTGGTCAACGATGACTTGCTAGTCAACCCATCTTACTATAGCAGGGAATATTTCTTTTTCAACCTCATAACCCCTAGTAGAAGGCACACTCTTAGCCCACAGAAGGGGACTCAGCAGAAGACTGTGGATTCCTGCTTGGCAGAATCCATAATGACTAAACATTCAGGCTCTGGATTTTGTCTAGTTGGTTTTTGTACAGAAAAGATTAACCCAGCATGTCATGGGTATTCAAACTCTGCACATTCCAAAGAAAAGACTGGCTCATGACTAGTTCCTGGGAGATAACTTCTAAACTCTCAGAAAACCCTACCTGATAAGGTCTTTGCATGCTTGGGGACTTCTGCCACTCCAGTTTATGCTAACAATGCTATTTTGGGTGGGGATCTTGTGCTACACTCTGTAACTTTGACATCTGGAGGGGCAGGAGAGTGAGTGACTATAGTCAGCCAAATGGGTATCTACACGTATATGACTAGTGTCTAATGGAAACCCTGAACACCAAGGCATATGTGAGCTCCCCTGGTTGGCAGTACTCACATGTTGGCACACAATTTGGCTGGAAGAATTAGGCACTGTCTGTACTACTCCAGGGAGAGAGGACAATTGGAAGTTTGTACCTGGTCTCTCTTGAACTTTGTCACATTTGCTGTTGCTGATTTTAATTACTATACTTTGTGACTCCCTGTAATCAGTTGATGACTTAAGGGTAGTCTTGGGGACTCAGCACAATGCTGAATCTGGCTTAAAAGCTAATCTGACCATGAACAGATCACTCATATTTTTTGGTTGTTTTGTTTTTTGTTTTCTTATTTGAGACAGAGTTTTGCTCTTGTTGCCCAGGCTGGAGTGCAATGGCGTGACCTCGGCTCACCGCAACCTCCGCCTCCCGGGTTCAAGAGATTCTCCTACTTCAGACTCCTGAGTAGCTGGGATTACAGGCATGTGCCACCATGCCCGGCTAATTTTGTATTTTTATTAGAGACGGGGTTTCTCCATGTTGGTCAGGCTGATTTCAAACTCCCGACCTCAGGTGATCCACCCACCTCAGCCTCCCAAAGTGCTGGAATTACATGGGCACCAGGCGTGAGCCACAGTGCCCGGGGCTAGATTACTCAATTTCTTTAGCTTTGTCATCAGATATGTGGAGATAATTAGAATAATACCACCTGAATGAGATCACGTGAGGCTTTAATATTGCATGTAAAACATTGGACGATCATTAATGATCAATAATTACTACCTGTTTTTATGGTCTTATTACTATGCCATGAGCATTTCCATATTATAACAAATTTGTATAGTCTTTACGAATATTATTGAAAAATATCTGCTTACTATTTCATTAAAAGATAACTCAACAGTTTGTCTAGCCACTCTTATTTTTGAACGTCTAGGTCTTACCTAATTATTTCCTTAGTCATAAATGACATGGTGCTAGAAATACACATTGTGATTTCTATATTTAGGATTATTTCCATAAGACACATACCAGAGATGAAACTTTTGAGTCTCAAGTATTAAGCATTTTTAAATTTCTTGACGCATATTGACAGATTGCTTTGCAAATGTCAGTGCTATTTTTCACTTTTAAAAGCAAAGTAAAATTTTATTCATTTTCTTAGACTCATGAGGGCATAGAAAAAAATGATTTTTTTGGATCAAATATTTCTGAGTAATATATCATCTTAATGTGACCATAAATTTTCTAAGAAGAAACTGAAAAAAATAATTTTTGCCTCCTCTTGTTCTGAAGATGGGAGGGCCACATTTGCACATATTGAGATTAAGTATATTCTCTATCCACTCATTTATGCACAAGGTAAGAATCCGCTGAATAAATACATCATAATGTGAAAAAAATAACTTCTATTAGCAAATCTGACTCTATTAGAGAGGATTAAGACAGAAGAAAAACACTTTTACCTTGGTTCTAGAGAAGGAATTAATTCATTAGGCAGAGTTATGTTAATCACATTCATTGGTAATATGATAGTCTTGTTATTAATGTTTGCACGAATCTGAGACAGAAAATGAATATTTTTCCAGAGGTGAATTTTAATTTTGGCTTCTCCAAATGTATCACTGCCAGTATTGCATTTTCACCTTTCCTGCACACCTCTTAGAGGAAAATGGAGGTGATAGGCCAAATAAAATGTACAGCAACACACTCAGCTTTTATCCTTTCATCCTTCTATTGGAACTTTCTTAATGTTTCAGCTCTAGTTGATTACTGCCGCATAGGAATGCCATACAAATTTTTTCTTAACTCCAACTGGTAGAGAAAACAGGAATGTCCTGAGCTTATAGAATGACATCCTGGTCATCTACGGATGTTTTCAAAGACTGAAGACTTTGCAGCATCAGTCTGCTCTTTCCTTTACCAGTTAGCGGCAAAGACACTGAAGGAAGCATACTGAAGGTGAGAGCATCTGGGGTGCTGGACAGACGCTCCAGCTGCCAAAGAGACACAAAAGCTGGTGGCTGAATCCTACCTAACTCACCAAACTTACCACCAGTTTTTCCTTTAACGTAACCTTGTCTCTTGGAGTATTAAATGCTGCCCCAGAGCCCATGTTCAGATTGTTCCTGGTTCCTGTGTTGTCTTCCTCCCATCTTTGTACAGCCACTCCCTAAATATTCCTCCAGATTCTGCTGCAAAGCAGCTCTGGGAATTTTCATTTGCTGAATATATTTGGGCTTATGTTATAGTAATTCCTCTACAAGTTCTTTCTTATGCACTATCAAACCCTTAAGGAAATAAATTTTGTCTCATTGACTTTTATATTTTCAATAGAGACCTGCACCTTGCAGTTAGTAAAGAAGAGTATGTTGAATAAATAGATGAGCATGAATGGATACTCAGACACATAAAGGCTATGGTGTAAATGTGTACCACAGTAGGAAAAAAAATTCTGGCTTTAGGGACCGTCATTCTTTTTTTAATTAAAAAAGTATTTGTTGAACATCTACTTCTCCTCAAGCACAGCTCAAATCCTGGCTTTTCTAATAAGCTGTGCAACTGTGAACAAATTACTTAACTTATCTGAATGTCAGTATACTCATTCATAAAGTGGAAATTTAGTCTTTAAGTCACAGGGCTTTCATTAGCACTTAATGAGAAAAATTACAGAAAGTTTTGTCAGTACAGTATTTGCTTAAAATTTGATATATTCCTTCTTCCTTGATCTTCTATTTGACATTTTATTTTCAAATAAAAACAGAACAAAAAACTGAATAAGAAAATTATTTCTCAAAAGTAGTCTCTAGTTTCATCTTGTCTTCTAGTATATATAAGGATTATTTCTAGTACTAGAATATGTAATGATATACAGGGTAGGTATAAGGAATATATCATCATTATTTCTAATACTAGAATCTATAATGCTATACAGCAGTTATATAATGAATATAAAAGGGTATATATAAGGAATATATAGTGATTATTTCTAATACTAGAATACATAATGATATATAAAGTATACATAAAGATACATAATGAATATATAATGATTATTTATAATACTAGAATATGTAATGATATAGAGTGCCCTTACATTTCTATGGCATACCGTGTCCCAATCTTGTGAGTAGGAAGGGCTTAATACTATTTTTCACAATTTGGAAACTGAGGCTCAGAGAAGTCAGGTGACTTCCTCATGGGTATGTAGGCAGGAAGCACCAGAGCCAGAAGGCAGATCCCCTTCTGCTGACACCCAGCAGAACACTTTCCAATCTCTGAAACTTCTGTCCATAAAAAGTGCTCCTGCCTAAACATGCATTTCAGCAGAGCCTTCTCTCATCAGACGCCTTCTCCCTATTAGTTTCCCAGAGGGCTCAATTTCCAGCAGGCCTCTTCTTTTTTGAGTTTCTGGCCTCCCACTCCTGGAATTCTGCAAGCAAGGCTTGGTAAATATGTCATTGAGGCCATGTATCACAAATCCGTCAGTCTTCTCCATGTCTGTCATGATGCTGTGGGAACCCTGCGGGCACAGCCCAGGTAGATGCTGGTCAGCTGTAATGGGAAAGCAAATGAGCCTGCTTTCAATGAGCTGGAACCTTCTGCCTGAGTTAATGTTTCAGTGGATTTGTTTGCTTCCTGCAGCTGGCTAAGCAGTTTTGGTAACTGCGACAACACTTTTCACGGATTTGTTTTTACCCCTCATCAGATTTTTCACACAGCGGTTCAGTTCTACAGTTTCCATGCTGGAAGTGCTTGGTGATGAACTTTAAACAGTGTGCCCGGACCACAGCTCTCAGAATGAGCACAGGACACCTGAAACACCTGCATGAAGAAAGGGAACTCAACACACCCTTCACACTTTTCTGAATTGGAGCTGTGTAATAGTCTATGCAGACTTCAGAAATATTTCTTTCTTTCTTTTTATATTCTTTTTTATTTCAGTAGGTTTTTGGGGAATAGGTAGTGTGTTTGGTTACATGAATAACTTCTTTAGTGTTGATTTCTGGGATTTTGGTGCACCCATCACCTGAGCTATACCCAATGTGTAGTCTTTTATCCTTCATCCCCCTCCCATGCTTTTCCCCAAGTCTCCAAAGTCCATTGCATCCTTTGCATCCTCACAACTCAGTTCCCACTTATAAGTGAGAACACACAATGTTTGTTTTTTCATTCCTGAGTTACTTCACTTAGAATAATGGTCTCCAATTCCACCCAGGTTGCTGCAAGTGCCATTATTTCATTCCTTTTTTTTAATGGCTGAATAGTCATGCATGTTTCCTTACAGGATACAGAGTACTTACAGAACTCTGACCTGGGATCCTGGGGAACTGAGTTTTAATTCTTCTGATAGGCTATTACTAGGTAACCATAGACAATTAACCTACAAATTTGCATGGCCATAAGACTCATTTGGGACGATGATTGCTTTTAAAAAGTAATACAGATTCTTCAGATTATTAAATTGGAATCTCCAAGGGAGAAGCCTGTATTTTTAACAAGTAATTCAGGTGATGCTTGCAATCAGATACATTTGGAAAATACTGGCCTCCAGGATCTCTTTGTCCCCTGGCATCTCACACTTAACAGTATATGGAAGCGCTTCTGCATAAGTGGTCTGTATTTCACCTGTTTCAGGTTACTTGGAGAGTTAGCTAAAAATGCAAATTCACAAGCTATCTTGAAGACATGATGAATCAGAATCCTTGGGAGTGTAACTCATGTGCTTTTATAAAAGGTTCTTTATGTGAACTTTATCTACACCAAAAATTGGAAACCACGAATAGAATTTCTTTCTACAGTGTATCATGTTTGGAAGTATCATCAACATCACAAGGCAATTGTGAGGATGTTAAGAAATAAAGTATTTGGCATAGTTTCTTCCATGGGTAAGTTCTTGATAAATGTTAGGAACACAGTAAAGTGTTTTGTGTATTTCTTCAGCAGGAATTTCATCTTATACTTCCAATTTCCACATCAAGGTAGGAGGGAACATGATATCTGTTCAATAGATTCTTATTGATCAAAGCTGCTTTTCTATTTCAAAGTTTAGGCTGTCTTTTCTTTTTGGTTATTTCTTTCCATGTCTATTTTTGGGCTGGAAACATCTCAAGGAAATGAGAACTGCACCTTGACCAAAGCTGCTCTGGTAACTGTGAAATGTTTCAGTTGGAGTTTCTTAAGCAGTGTTTTCTGACATAAATAGGGTGAATATTATTAGTCTAATTTCATGTATGAAAATACAGATCTGAACATGAAAGGTGACCTTGTACAAATATATTTTGTTGGTTAAAATTAAAAACAACAACAACAACAAACGACTAGAACTCAAGTGCTTCATGTTTCATTAGAATCTTTTCCACTTCACTCTTCTGCTTTTCTTTTTTTTTTCTTTTTTTTATAGATCTTCATCTCTCCTCTCTTTGTCTTTATTCTCTGTATTCGCTATCAGAGATTCCATTTTTCCACATTGTTCTTATCTTCAGCTAATATGTGATAAATCAATCACATCAAAGTGCTAGACACAAAGGAAATTTGTCCTTTCGGTTGTGATTGCTTCTGTAAAAAGAGCCACATAAATGGAAGGTCCTTGATCCAAGCTGTAAGCATGCAAATTCAGACACCATGGCACCTGAGGAGATCAAGGAGAATCATGTGAAAATTCTTCCCTTCAAATCATAATTCTGAATGTACCTTCCTTCTCTGTAAATGTCTATAGCTGCTACTGACAACACAATTATAAAGGTATCTTTTTTTTTGTAATATGGGATCCTCAATCTCATAAAGTCTAATTTTATTATTTAGATAAAAGACAGATTCCACAGATCATTGGATATCTTGAGAGTCATTTAAGACCCATGCTCCTTTCTAAGTACCAGTGTGAGGATAATGTTGGGGAGCAGGCATTGGAGTCTACTAGAGTAGAAACCCCATTAAGAGATCAGATCCAGCTCAGAAACCAGTATCCTGATATCAGCCCTGACATCTTGCCTTGGGCCTGTAGACAGTGAGGTCCACCCAATGGCTGAATTTGTACAATTTCCTTCTAGTGTTTCTTAGGGTAGAATGTGATATGTTCACATGTCCTTTTCAGGGACAATGTTTCTATTTGGAATGTTGCAATATTATTTAACTTATACTTTATATTTAACTACATAAATTTACAGCCATTCAATTGCTCATATCATTCTGATTAATTAAAATGGATTTTTTCATTATTTTGTATGAAGTACTCTTAGTTATTTTCTCACTAAGAATAATAGTCATCACCTCTTTCTGGAGGGAGTACCCTCTTATCTGTCTTTCCTACTCTTCTTATTTGTGCTTCATTTGTTTTCTGGAAGTTGTCATCTCTGTTGTATAGAGTGATATACTAAAAAAACACCAAGTGTTAAACATACAAATGCAAATATTTGTAGAAATATGGAGTCTTCCAGTGGTCAGTGGTGTTTGAGTCAACCTCCTCCACACCATCATTGTACATTTATGTGTTCTCAAGGCTGTGCTGAGACGATATTATTTTATCTCTCATACTACCCTCTTTGGCACCTCTCATTTCAGACACAAATTCAGGCTACAACTGGCAGAAAAATTGCACCTTTTTTGTTAAAAACCAAGGTCAGTGATGGTTACGTGAGCCCTCACTGCTGTTCCCAAGATGCAGTTAAAATCTTTGAATATTCTAAAGAAAATCAATATCAGCAATGGTCGCATGAGCCCTCACTGCTGTTCCCAAGATGCAGTTAGAATCTTTGAATGTTCGAAAGGAGTGTTCTAAAGAAAATCAGTATCAGCAACGGTTGCATGAGCCCTCACTGCTATTCCCAAGATGCAGTTAGAATCTTTGGATGCTCCAAAGGATGCCCTAGTGCTATGTCTTCATTCCCTGGTGGAGGACTGCTGCAAATTCAGATAGACTAGGCTGGGGGTGTGGGCGGTGGAGCTTCCCTGAGCAGCCTCCTGGGAAGGTAACCTTTTAGGAGATGAACTACCCCAGGTGCAAAAGCTGAGTCTTGAAACAATGCCTCTGTGTCATAGAGGGCATTATTTTGTATATCACAAAGGCCATGGCCATCTGGTAACTGACATGTGCTGTTTCTGGTGGTAACTCTAATCAAAACGTGTAAATCTTTTAAAATTTTCTAGCTGTGGTGATAAAACATATATTAAATGCCTTAGTCTGCTCTGGTTGCCATAACCAAATATCATAAACCGAGTGGCTTAAGCAACAGACATTTCTCACAGAGTAGTAGGCTGGGAAGTCTGAGATCAACATGTGAACAGATTCCTCACTTGTTAAGGACCCTCTTCCTGGCTTGCAGATGACTGCCTTTTCAATAGGCTCTTCCTTGGCCTTTCCTGGATGTGTTTGTGTGGAAAACACTGAGATTTCTCTCTTTTTCTCATTGTAGATGAGCACTAATCTCATCATGAGAGCCCCATTCTCATGGTTTAATCTAAATCTAATTACCTTCCAAAGGCCTCACGTCTAAATACTCTTATATTGGGAATTATTGGGACTTTGACATATGAATTTTGAGAAGACAAAAACATCTGATCCATAAAGTTGAATGAGAAAGAAAATGATACTATACTCTTGTTACAGGAGAAATATTGTACAATTTTAAAGACTTTATGCCAGAAAGAAAAAATATTTTAAAGATATTTCCTTTGTTTTCTCAAAGAAAAACAAGACAGTGTTAACTCTGAAACAAAATTTAAAAATAAAATTAGAAGAAAAAACAAGAACACATTGAATTGGAGAAAATGGTGCCTGATAAGCAGACTGACATGGAAAAGAGCTGAATAAGTTAAAGGGAGCTTGAGATTAAATACTGAATGGTAGTTGGGAGGAGTAGGGGAGAAACAGCAGGGGGTAGGGAGGGAGGAGAGGGTGGGGAGGGATAACAAGGGGAGAAATGCCAGACACAGTATGCACCTAAAGTAAAATAAATAAATTTAAAAAATGAATAGTAAAATTTTAATTGGTACTGGGAACAGCAAATGTACGACCTGATAATGCAGAAAATAAATCATCATCTTTGGATAACAAAGTTGACTAGAGAAAAATGGGTAAGAAGATGAAAATCATGACTGAGAAGATGACAGATATAGAAGACTAGCAATCAAGATGCAATCTACAGGCCAGGTGTGGTGGCTCACACCTGTAATCCTAGCAGTTTGAGAAACCAAGGTAGGCAGATAGTTTGAGCCTAGAAGTTCAACAACAACACGGCAAAGCCCTATCTCTACAACAAATTGAAAAATTAGCTGGGCATGATGCTACACAACTGTGGTCCTTGCTACTTGGAAGGCTGAGGTGGAAGGATCTCTGGAGCCTGGGGAGGTAAAGGCTGCAGTGAGTCAAGACTCAGCCACTGCACTACAGTCTGGTTGGTGACAAAGTGAGACCTGTCTTAAAACAAACAAACAGAAAAGATGGAGGGTGAGAATAACAAGATATAAGCAAAGAAAACTTTTTTCAATCTCAGAATAAGGTTAGTCAGAAATGTATTTATTATATATAATAATTTAGAGCTTTGATATATGAATTAAGGGAAAACAAAAAACTGATGCATAAAGTTGAATGAGAAAAAAATGATACTATATTCTTGTTACAGGAGAAATATTATACAATATTAAAGACTTTATACCAGAAATAAAAAAAATACTTCAAACATATTTCTTTTGTTTTCTCAAAGAAGAACAAGAAAATGTTAACTCTGAAATAAAATTAAAAAAAAAAATTAGGAGAAAAAAGAAAAACACATTGAATTGAAGAAAATGGTGCCTGATAAGCAGACTGACTTGGAAAAGGAGTTGAATAAGTTAAAGAGAGCTGAATAAGTTATATATATTTATTACACATAAATATATTCTTGACACATATTTATTTATTGGTCAAGAATTTTGGCTGAATATCAGGAAAGAATTTAAAAAGCAAGCATCTATGGACACAGGGAGGGGAGCACTACACACTGGGGTCTGTTGTGGGGAAATAGGGGAGGGACAGTAGGGGTGGGGAGTTGGGGAGAGATAGCATGGGAAGAAATGCCAGACGTGGGTGATAGGGAGGAAGGCAGCAAATCACACTGCCACGTGTGTACCTATGCACAACCATGTTGCATGTTCTACGCATGTACCCCCAAACCTAAAATGCAATAAAAAAATTTTTAAAAAAAGCAAGCACCTAAACATTGTTAAATATTTCCAATATTTTAATACTAAAATTTTCCAACATATAGTACAATTGAAGGAACTTCACAGTGAACACCAAATACATATCACCTTGATTATATTATTAGCAAGAAAATTAATTGGAAGTTTCCAAACTTTAGGTCAATAGTAAGCAAACTAAAACCCAATGTAAGCAGTAAAACAGATTTAGAATCTTGACCAATTAGAAACTACCAACCAAACTCTCAACAGGGACTTTCCATTCAGACCAGTCGGGTATGTTTTCTTGTTCTTGCTTCCTCAAACATCTTACAAAAGTTTCCTCTTCCAGTGATGCACTAAACTGTTTGCTGTCTATTCCCTCAAGATTCATGATTCACTGAAAGTTCAAATAAACTTTAAAAAAGTTTAACCTGCCTCTATCCCCCAGGCATCTACATTAGATAGTTCTCCTAATGTTATCTCTCCCCAATCCTCCCACCCCCTGCTCTCCCTCCCCTAGACCCCCTATCCCCCAGCAAACCACCATGGCATGTGTATACCTATGTAACAATCCTGCATGATCTGCACATTTATCCCAGAACTTAAAGTATAATAAAATAAAAATAAAAAATAGAAAATTTAAACTGCCTAAGTTTATTGTTAACACTATAAATTGGTATTTTGTTTGTTTATTGCATATCTATTCATCTATTCCTCTCCCTGTCCATACGTCAATCTATCTTATTTTTGATACACTTCAAAGTAAATTGCAGACATTTGTGCACTCTTCACTAAATACTTCAGAATGTATATTATTAACTAGGGCTCAAAATATAGTATGTTTTTACCTTTAGATGTGCAGTTTAGGTTGAATATAATGAGCAAATCTTACTATACATTCACTGGGTTTTGACAAATGCACACACCTGTTTTTACCCTATGCTATACTTCCTTAATTGCTACCTTCATCCCCCCCTCCCTGAGGCAATTATCATTCTGCTTTTTTCCAGACTACGTTAGTTTCACCTGTTCTATAATTTTATAAATGGAATCAGAACATATGGACTTCATTGTGAGTGGCTTCTTTCATTCCCCAAATGTTTTGAGATCCCTCCTTGTGAGTGCTGGTATCAGTGTATGTTTCTTTTTAATCCTGAGTGGCATTCTGTTGTTCTAATGTAGCAGGTTTGATCCAATTCCTTCATTTCAGTTTTTGTCTATGATGAATAAAACTTCTATGAGCACTTATGTAAAACTTTTGCTTGTGTGGTTGGGAAAATATGTTCATATTCCTCTTGGGCAAATTCCTAGGAAAGGAATTAGTAAGGCATAGAGTAGTTTTGTATTTGATTTTATGAAAACAAAAAATTTTCCTAAAGTGATTATACAATTTCACATTCCCTCTAATAATGGATGATAGTTCCAGCTGCTTCTCATCTTTGCCAAATTGTGGTGTTATATCTTTTAAAATTTAGACATTTTGATACATATATAATAGTATCATAGAGTGGTTTCATTTGAAGTTCACTTATGACTAATGATGATAAGCAGATCTTCATTTGTTCATTGGCTATTTAAATATCTTCTTTAGTGAAGGGTTCATTAAAATATTTTGCCATGTTGAAAACTGGGTCATTAGACTTCTTAATATTGAGTTTTTGAATTTCTTGTAAATCATGTAAACCAGGCTTTAGTAAGACATATATTTTGCAAATATTTTTTCCAAATCTGTCTTTATATTCATTTTTCTTAGTATATTGTGATGAGTAGATATTTTTAATTTTGATGAAATAAGATTTACATTTTTTCTTTAATGAATATTATGTTCTATGTCCTCATACATACCCTTTGCTTATACTAAATTGTGAAGATTGTTTCACTGTTCTCTGGGTGTCCAGGCTGTGTAACCAAGGACTGTTACTGTGCAACCAAGGCTGTGTAATCTGCCTTTTGGCAGATAAATGTCTTCCAGGGAAGAGACCACTTCATAATTTGATGATACTGAGAACAGACAAAGCACACACCAGGATCAAGTGATATGGCATTTATTTACAGCAAGAGGGTAGACAGTGTGTGCACAAGATCCAGCCCCTGGCAATGCATCAGTTCCCCACAGCCAGGGGATCCACTCTGAAGCAGATGAGGTGGTATGGCTGCATGCACTCCGTTTCATCCTGCAGCAGAAGGTCTTCTCCCCCTCTGCCACCAGGATCTGAAATACGGAAATTGGCATTTGTGTTATTGCCAACAAGAAAGTGTTATTCCTTCCTTTCGCTAGCTGAAAACTTGGGGCGTGCTTAAGGGCCATGGACACATGTGCTTAAGCAGGACAAAGGATTAGATATCAAGCATGGACTAGGGAAGGATGTTCCCTCATGAGACACCTGCCTAGCATGGGTGATGAGGACCCTTTATCTGCCAGTAAAATAATGTTACACACTCAAGAAGACCACTTTTATGGGGCAATGCAGGGGGCAATCACTGCACAAAACTGCCTTTCCCAACAGTCAAGCCTCTAACCCATGCCTGGTCCCTGAAATAGCAGACAAAACACATCCAATCTGGTAGGAGAACTGTTTATACTGAATCTGGAGGCAGAGCTGGGTCAGATGGGGACCATGAACAAATCTTATGGATGCTGTGAACGAGATATTTTTTTGCAGAGTCCCTATGTAATTTTGAGATAGCAACCTCACTGGGGTCACCCAGAGAACCAGTCCCGGAGTATGTTCAGTTCTCTCTGGAGGATAGTCTTCAACAAGGAGCCTCAAACACAACTAAACAGGCTAAAACAGGCCGGGCACGGTGGCTCACGCCTGTAATCCCAGCGCTTTGGGAGGCCAAGGTGGGTGGATCACGAGGTCAAAAGATCGAGACCATCCTGGCCAACACGGTGAAATCCCGTTTCTACTAAAAATGCAAAAAAATTAACCGGGTGTGGTGGCACGTGCCTGTGGTCCCAGCTACTCAGGAGGCTGAGGTGGAAGAATCGCTTGAACCCAGGAGGTGGAGGTTGCAGTGAGCCGAGATTGTGCCACTGCACTCCAGCCTGGCGACAGAGCAAGACTCCGTCTCAAAAAAACAAAACAAACAAACAAACAAACAAACAAAAAAACGCTAAAACAAGAATCTAAGGGAAACTGCAGACATACAGCTGACAACCATTCTGCCCGAGCTGAGATCTTCCCTAGTTGGGTTTCTGCCTTTCTCTAATTGTTAATGCACACACATCCATGTCACCAATAAAATGAATACCCTCTTCTTCCACCAACAGACAACTGAGGGCTATCTAGTTGCCCATTACCACCTTGGCTAATGAGTTTTGTGAGTTCTGTTGTTCTTGGAGCTTGAGGAAAGTTAAGTCATCGTGTGTAGGCCAGGCCGTTATAATGGGAGCGTGGGACCAGAGGAACTTCATGCTGGGATGGCAAATCAAGCTTTGTTTGAGTTCTCCTCTCCTGGGCACGACTGCTAATTCTTATTAGGGTATAGTTCTGCCTGGCAAGGCAAAAGCTTCAGAGGAATGAAAAGAGGAAACATTAATACTTCCACTCTCATCCCACTCCTTGAATCTCCCAAGGCCAGAGATGCTTTCATCTATCACTTTTGCCACTCTTTCTGTTACTTGATCCAAAACTTTCAGTCCTCATCATCCAACCAGGGTAGAGAATTTCCATCCTAAACATCCAAACTCCCCATCCCTATAACATCACCCATTTGTAACATCATCCCTTTCTACAGGATTGGGAATCTTTAGTGGGACCAGGAGGACCCTAGTGCCTTGATGTCTGTCATCCCTTTACCATCAAATTCAGGTCCCACGGTTGGGACACCCCCAAAGGTATTATTTTTTCTTACTTTGAATTTGGAGGTTCTACTGCTGGTGCTATTGAGATCTGGACCACAAACCACACACAAGAGGGTATATTTCAGCAAAAAATAAAAATAAAGGAAAGAACAGTTAGCTATACTGAGACTGGAGATTCTGCAGGAACAGCCTAATCAGGTGAATGCCTGATCCTCCACCTCTTCCAAGCACAGTAGTGTCCAGCTTATGTGGTGGTGCTGTTTCTCTTCCACTGGGGTATAATGATTGATGTCCAAATGACTTTTGGTAGGTAGGCCTAATATCATGTAAGTTGTTCTTCTCTTGGCCTTTGCAAAGTTGAAATTTAAATAGAGTTTAGATGCAGAGTTTGAGTCATTCCTCTCTTGCTTTCTAACTTCTCATGCTTCTTTCTTACTTTTTAGCAGCCACATTAACTCTAAATTCTTCCTATTTATTAGTTCTTCAAGACAAAAATACTACACTCTTCTGTCAGAGATTTAGCTGCTCCAGAATGACCACTGTAGTCCACCCTCACACCAAAAATCATAAACACGGGTAGCTAATCTCATGCCATTTCATTTTTCCAATTGTTGGTCCTTGTCCCGAACTTTCTACTCTTTTTTTTTTTTTTACTCTTCAGTATTTTCAGGTATAGTAATTTGTGTTGTGTTTGTTGTTTGCAGTTTTATCTATGGAAGGATCAATTTATCAGAGATGTGTTTGTTCATTTCAGAAGGGCACAAAACACAACTGAATTGTATTGTGTGTAAGTATTAAATACAAACCCACCGGAATTCTGAAAGGAAAAGAGCAAAACAGTTATAAACAGTTTCATGCAAAGTAATAATCTTATTTTATATTTCTTATCTGCAATATGAAACTAGAATACATTGAATAAGTGCATGCAATTTTGATTGAAGGGATTCTTTAAAATCATCAAAATTACAAAATCAAATAATTGTAAAGGCTGGTGGCATATATTGAAATGTTTAGTCATAGATTATAAATTTCAAATGCAAATAACAGTAATAAAATATGAAAATGAAATAAATGTACATATATTAAAGTATTAAATGTATTCAATACTGTCTAGAATTTTTTAAATTTAAAATGAAGTTGATAAAATTGAAATGATTTGTTTTTAATTTCCTAAGTGTACATTATATCATTGATTAGGTTGGATTCATAAAGATAATTTTGTCCTGTACTTTGATAACAGACAAAGACTGAAAAGCATTTTTAAAGCAAAGAGCATTCACATAGAATGCTCTTTGTAGAAGTAAAAACTGGTTCTGTACTTTCAAAACCACTACTGTAAGAAGCACAGATAAACAAAAGGCAAGATAAAATGCAGAGTCTATAAAACCAAGAAAAATATGCTATAATCATTATAAAATGTTTTTGTGGTTATTTCTTTGTGGTAGTAGGGGGAGATATCATGTGGGAATTCTATGTCCCTTGTATCTTTTTATATTATTCAAATTCTTAGTGCTGAGCATATATTGCAGTAATAATTATAATAAAAATGAAACATTCTGTTTAAAAACTTGGAAAAAACTGAAAAAAGTAATTCATGTTTTGCACAAACTCTATGCCATGATTTAATTCACTTAGAAGATTATCCTTATAGAAAGTATTACTTAATGCTGTGGAAAATTGTACTCTGTACTTCACCATTGCCCATGGAGAATTCTTTGTAAGCCCAATAGCAGTTCTTATATTTACTTATGGTACTATTTTACAGAATGAGCATCATACTTAATGAACACCAAAAAATACATATTCTAGATTTATTAGAAAAATGTAAAAGTTTAAAGCATTTAAAAAATCTTTCAATATATTCACATACCACAACAACTTGGGAAAGATACATATTTACATATACATTCAAAATTCAAAGGAATGTGTTGAGAATCATCTCTTTAGAATCTTGTACTCAGCTTCAGACAGTTAAGTTGGCGTTTTGAAAGCAGAACCCATTACCAAGGAAGCAAAATGCATTATTGCTAAAAGGGCAAAGTCAGCAATAGTTACACGAGCCTTGACTGCTGTTCTAAGATGCATTTAGAATTTTTGAATGTTCTAAAGAGTATCCTAGTGTTATATCCTCATTCTGTGGTGGAGGGCTGCTGCAAACTCAGGTAGACTAGGTTTGGAGGGCCAGTGAGATTTTCGTGAGAGGCCTCCTAAGAAGGCAGCCTTTTAAGAGATGAACTATCCCAGGTGCAAAAAGTGAGTTTGGAGACAATGATAAAGAGGACATTATTTTGCATTTGCATATCGCAAAGGCTGTGCTGGTCATCAAACTAGTTTCTCACAAAGGACTAGGAAAGAATAGGGTAAAGATACACATGTGGCTAACAAACTTCCTAAGCCTTTAGGAGCTGAAGGTATTGCTGCTTCTCTGACAAGGTAATAAGTGAAATAAGAAAAAATGAGGGGCAAGAACATGTTCTTTATATGATCATCTTTGGAGCACACTAGACTATGCTATAGGAACACTTGACATTGGCCTGCACTGAGAGATGAATCGGATTATTTTTGAGGAAGAAATCAGGAAAGTCGTGTTTCTAAATTTGGTTTATTATACAAGGGCTCCTCAGAGTTGTACAGGGGAGCTGCATGAAGGGAGCAGGAGAGATATTCTCGGTAATGTCTTTATCTGATTGGAAAGAATTGATGGGGAAGTGAAGTTGGGAGTTCCTCAATCATTTGTGCTAAAAGTGTATGATAAAATGTAGATTTCGTTAGAAGGAAATTTCTCCTCCTCTTTTATTTCCTCTATATTATAGCATAGAGAAAAGAAGTACCTGCAATTTCTCTATCTTACAGGGAAGGATGTGGAAGACATATTGCTTCTCTCTGTTCCCCAAAGCAGGATGAGTAAATAATCTGACCTGTGTTGGGATGCATTTCAATAGAGAATAGAGACATTGTGGATAGGTCATACTCTTGGCCATCTGACCACTCATACTGGCCTGAATCCAGACTGAGTGGTTGTCTGTATGTTTTTGCCTTCTTGCTTGCTCTTAAATTTTCTTTTTCTGTATGTTATACTCATCTGGCCTGTCAGGGCTTCCAGGATCTCTGCAACTTTACAACATCTTACTGGTGTAGACATTTTGTAAAATGTGCATTGTACACCTAGGGGCATTGAAGCTGGAGGTGAAAATAGCTTTTTGTTTTCTTGTTCAAGGATTGTCCTATGATAAAGTGTATCAGAAACTATGTATTTGGGAGTGATTATACTTTTGTTGAAACATTAATAAACCTGAGACCTTCAACTCTACTTGATACTGATTCCTATATTGGCTTATTGGTTAGAATTTCAGTGGGAAATGGGGTTGAGCTTGTACCCATCCCAAATCTCCAGCAATGTTTTAAAGATAGAGTGTTAATACCTCTTTCTTAATAAAGATATATTTTGATATTTAATCAACTGAAGTATAGTAAATGTATTGACATTAGAGCATAGGTAACTAAGCAGGATAAAAGTTTAAATTGTTTAATAAGAACACTTAATGTCTCTAAAAGCATTGCATTTAATAAGACATCAATTGTTAAGCACTAACTATATATTCTAGATGTGATGAGAACCTACTGATTTGCTTATCTTGAATGGCATCTACTTATTCTGTGAACTGCCTCTTTGAAGTTTTCGAAAACGGTCTGCCCTTTTCTATCTCCTTGTCCAGCATGATTCTATCTGATGCAAGACAGGTCAGCAAGAATTCTTTCCCAGAGTTTTTCATACTGGAGCTACAGGAGAAGAGACATTTCATTGATATATCATGTTATATCATGTTAGGGTGAGCCTGGAAACTGTCTGTGACCACATATACCTTGCTATATGGAAAAGCCAGCTTCTGGTAGGGGAATATGGAATCAACATTAATCCCCTCCAAAAGAAGAGTGGAGATTGTAAAAGAGAAGATACTGTTTTCAGTCCCGTGCTCTCCATCCTGCTCTGGCTCCTGCTTTGTGGAGGTTTCGTTGTTCAGCTCCTCTGTGTGATATTCTTGTGTCCTTCTAATAAATCATCCCATTAATTTGTTTGAATTGTGTTTCTGTCTATGCAACCAGAAATACGAATTAAATATACCAGGTACTTTAAGTTAATTCCTGCTATATTTGTGAAATTTCTTCAAGATGGATATTTATTCCATTTATGTATATAAGAAAAATTAGGTAAATCACCTGTATCATTTCAAAGTCTATATTATTTTCACTCCAGCTTTCTGCTTTTCTAATGAGTTTTGGAAGTCATTTTGCTGAAGGTAACAAAGGAAGCAGTTGATCACAGGCTAAGATGACTAATTAATCTGAAGCTTTATTGTAGAAAAGCAGTAGTTACAAAAATCCACTTATTCTTTCTACTTTCTACTATCTTGAATCCTATCTCTGCTATGCCTTCTTACTATCACTGTTCTAATTATTATTGCTATAATTAGTTTTAGATATGGTCTAGCTCTATCACCCAAGCTTGAATGCAGTGGCATGATCTCAAGCAGCTGGGATGACAGGCATGCTCCACCGCACCTGGCTAATTTTTATATTTTTGGTAGAGAAGAGGTTTCACTCTGTTGCCCATGCTGGTCTTGAAATCCTGGAGTCAAGTGATCCACCTGCCTCGGCCTCCCAAACTGCTTGGATTACATGCAAATATCACCACATCCAGCCTACTGTTCTGATTATGTTTTTTAAAAGATCTTGCCCATAATTTCTTGCAAAAATCTCCTAACTTGTGTTCATTCTCATAGTTTTACACCTGTTCAGATAATCCTCCATCATAGTCAATCATACTATAATGGTGAATATTTCAGAATAACATAGAATTTTTAGAATGTAAATCTGATCAGATCTGTTTCCTATGTTGAGAGCGTTCACTGGCTTCCAATGGTTGCAAGATGAAATCTAAATTGTAATTGTGTTGTCTTAGTCCATTTTCTGTTACTTCTAACAGAATGCTTTAGGCTAGATAATTTATAAAGACAATAACTTTATTTGGTTCATGGTTCTGTAGGCTGGGACATCCATGGACATGGTGGCAGCTTCTGCTTAGGACTTTTGTATTGTGTCCTAACATGGCAGAAAAGAGGATGGGAAACTGTACATGTGTGAAAGTGATTGTAAGAGAAAACTAAGCTTGCTTTTGCAACAATCCACTCTTGAGAGAATGAACTCACTCTCAAGAGAACTAAATTACTCCTTATAGAATTAACTCACTCCTGCAATAATTGTATTAATTCATTTCCCATTATATGCCCCACCTCTTAATACTCTTAACTGTCTGATGGAAGACAGGTCAGCAAGAATTCTTTCCTAGAGTTTTTCGTACTGGAGCTACAAGAGAAGAGATAGTCCTACTGATATAATGACATGTTAGTGTGAGCCTGGAAGATGTCTAGGACCACATACGCCTTGCTATATGGAAAATCCAGCCTGTGGTAGGGAAATATAAAATCAACATTCCCCCAAAAAAGAAGAAAAAAAGTTCATATGATTCCAACACATGAAATTTTGGTGGACATATTAGGCGTCCACTAGATTCTCTCTGCCCCTTCAGATTGAGATAAGAATACCTGTGCTTTCACAGTAAAGGAAGCTTGAGAATCACTAGAAAAATCAGAGCATTTGGGTCTGTGTAGATAGTTGTAGAAATAACTTCTGTGTGGAAATAAATATGTGACATGGTTATTTCTATGTCATCCTCTTCTTTCTTTGTACTGTCTCTCTTTTTATGCAGTCTCTGGTACTGTATATAAGAAGAGTGTCAACTCAGCCTCTACCTTGGTTTTTACAAACACAAACAAATAATATCCACTATCATAAAAATTCATGAGTGGAGTGGAATTTGTGGATAAATGGGTTCACATACACATGCACCCCCCTACCTGAAAACAAGTAATATAAATATCTCTAATAGATATACCAGTTTTCTAATGTCCTCTTCAAGAAGCAGTACAGTGGAATGGCTAAGTGTGTGCTCTGTCTGGTTTTGAATCCAGGCTCCTACACATGCTCATTGGATAACCTGGAGGAAGTTCCCCAACCTTTCAGTGCATTCCTCAGCTGGAAAATAGGCATAAGGAGAAACGTCTGTCTTTTAGGGTTACTGTATAAAAGCATTTATACACATAAAGTGTTAGTTGATAACGGTGCCTGGCACGTGGTAAATGTTTAAGAAATGTTTGCTTCTGATGAGACTATGATAATTGCAGTTGCTATGAGCATCACCATTAGAGGGTCTCTGTTTGTCCTTTTAAACAATCTCATTCTTGCATTTCTTTCTTTGCCTTTTCCTCATCAACGTTTGTTGGAAACAGATGCTCAGTGCCACAAAGAAAAATCAGCATTGAGACAAAGGGTCTCTCAGCAAAACAATTTTTACTTCCTGCACTGCAGGAAGAGTACCCTTGCTAGCCATCTTGCCATGAGACTACAATGAAAAAAGGAAAAGTAGACATATTTATCCTTATGCATTTGGGGTCATCCTTACTGCTGTGTGTCTTATCTCTGTTGATTGGAGCCAGACCTCACAATCTAAACTAAAACCTGATTGGCTAATAACTTAAAACTTTTTAAAACAGGTAAGGGGCTTAGGCTGTGAGCTGGGACATGCCTGTGAGCATGTCCAGAACAGATATCTTGGTTAAAGCACAAGGAAATAGAAGATACTATGTGCATATAAGCATGGCATGTCTAACAGCTACATAGAATAGGGCTTAGCAAAGGATTATTAGCAAATTTATTCTTTAACAAGAAAGAAAACGTTGAAGAGGAACATTTCTGCCTCCCATAACATTCAATCTTGCATTGTTCCCCCACTCTTTTCATTGCTGCCATCTCCCACAGAACCATGAATACATGGTTCCTGTCATTAGGAGAGGGGATCAGCTTTGCTGTATTCTCATGCCTTTCCATAAGCTACATGCTGGGCTTAGCATGCTTTCCATGCTGTAACTTTTCTTCACACACAGAGGTCTCATCCTACAAGTAACTCTGGTGTTAGATTTTAATACAGTTTAAAGAAAAATTTCTTCCTCTAGGTTGACATGGCATATGATCTTTTCTATGAAAACAATGAAACCTTATCTTTAGTCTCATACCTTACTGTTATCTTATATGCCTGTTGGATTCTAGGCCCACTGAATTACCTCCACTGGAATCTTTCATGCTTATGGGTCTTTGCATAGTCTGTTCTCTATTCCTCGAATGTGTCCTTCTCCCTTCTTATATTCCAGGCAGTTTTATACATATCTCAAGCTGCATATCCGATGTGATATTCTATCTGAACTTTGAAACAGTGAACTGCTCCTGTTGGGGATTTAAGAGACTCAATAAATAACATCCATTTTTCTCTTCTGAGTTCAAAATATAAATTTTAGAGTCCTCTTTCCAGAGTTCAAAATATCAGACAATGATGTGCCAGAGTCTGCTTCCGCCAAGTAGTAGAAGGTGATTGTTGTCACCTTAACTTGATACTATGGTCAGTAACCTTTTGTTTTTTTTTTTTGATTGGGAGTCTCAGTTGCCCACGGTGGAGACTGTGGTAGTGCGATCTCAGCTCACTGCAACCTCTGCCTCCCGGGTTCAAGCAATTCTCCTGTCTCAGGATCCCGAGTAGCTGGGATCACAGGCACAGGCCACCATGCCTGACTAATTTTTGTATTTTTCATAGAGACATGGTTTCACCATATTGGTCAGGGTGGTCTCCAACTTCTGACCTCAGTTGATCCGCTGCCTCAGCCTCCCAAAGTGCTGGGATTACAGGCGTGAGTCACCGTGCCTGGCCCTATGGTCAGTAACTTTTTGCTGGTAAGTTGAAATCAACCATGGTGGAGAAATTTACACCAAATAAATCTTCAAATTATATGAATCATCTTTTTTTTTTCTTCCCATAGAGCAATTGCTAAACATTACTAGCACACCAGGGATATAAGGGAAACAGTGATGAAAATATCATCTATCCTAATTGTAAAACTGATGAGATCCTTTTTTTTTAAATTTTATTTTATTTTTCTTTTTTCTTTTTTTAGAGGCAGGGCTCTTGCTTTGTCACTCAGGCTGGACTGCATTGCCACAATCATAGCTCAAATTCCTGGGCTCACTAATCCTCCAACCTTAGCCCTCCGAGTAGCTGGGATTACAGTCATACACTACCAGGCCCGGCTAATTTTTTATTTGTTTGTAGAGATAGGTGTCTTGCTATGTTGCCAAGGCTGGTCTCAAACTCTTGGACTCAAAGCAATCATCTCACCTCAAACACCCAAAATGCTGGGATTACAGCATAAGCTATCACACCTGGCCAAGAACTTTTCAATAATGAATCTTATGTCCTAATGCCATCCTCAAAATTAAGTAGACTAACCCACCCATTTGTGAGTAGGGTTGGGGAACCATAGTCCTTTCTGTAGGGGCCCAGGACTTTACCAACAGATTATCACAAGCAGAACAGAAAACATGATACCATTTTGTGAGGAAAAAAACTTGCTGTGTCTCTTCTTAAGCTCTGCAACCAGTCAGACCTCGTGTGAAGGATTGAGGACTGGGAGATAAGACACCATGAGTCTTAACAAACGGATATTTCTCTTCCTCTTCACAGAAGAACTAAAGAGAAAGAAAGGAAAAGGAAGTTCTCTTCTTTTCCTCCAAATCAGGCTACACATTCTATGATTATAAAATTTATTGTACTTCTTGCAACTTTGTTTACCTACCTGTCTCTCTTACTGGACTGAAGTTGTCTTGATGACAGATCCATTTGCATCTCAATAATAAAAATGGTTTCGGGAGCATAGTATGGGCTCAATGATTGTTGAATAGATGACAAGGTCAAACAACAATGGGATCATGAAAATGTTGAACTTCACCTGAGCCCCATGATCCCGGAGGGTTTAAGTGGGTAAGCCAATCCCTCTACCTTTTGTGTTCCTTTTCTCACCTCTTGCATCAATCTTTTAAAAATAAAATCTCTCCTTACATAAGTCTGGATTTGTTTTTATGGGACACTCATTACACAGGTGATTTTTATATTTAATAATAGTAGCCACAAATATAACACTTTTAATTTCTATGATGGGGGCAGAGTCTCTTACAGATTCTGAGCAGATAATATCTAAGGCCCAAAGAAGGTAGGAGCCAGAGGGGAGAGCGAGGAGTAAGGCAGGTGAGTAACAGCAATTGAATTTATAGCTGCGATTCTCAGAAATACCATGAAGCATTAATCAACACCCCTACCTCAGACTTACCACATTAGAATCCTCAGGCTGAGGACTAGGAATCCATATTTAAAAAGTGCTTCCCAAGTGATTTACCTTCGCAATTAGTTGAAGGAAACTTTAAAACTTTTACTCCTTCATTTGAATCCTTATTGAAACTGCCAGTGTTTCAAAGTATGCACTTTAATGTTAACAGAATTGAGCTGTGCAATTTAAATTTCTAATCCCCAAACATTTAAAACCAGGCATTAATTTCCAACTTGTGCTCCCCTCCTTTGAATGTGACCTTTATTTTAATAGTGATGAAATTTATGAAGCATGCTTCATTTGCCTGATTTACTATAACATAGCTAAATTCATTTTGGAAATGACTGGACTGTGGCTCCATATTAAATCCTTAATATACACACACAAGTGAAATTATTGGTTCTCATAGTCCACCCAGTTAAAAACACAGATAATGGAAATCAAATTTCCAGTCAAATTTCCTTTTCTCTTTTACAACTCAACAGAGCTTGTCAACACCATTCAAAATCTATGAACAGATAAAAGAAAGATGACAATAGCTGGCAGATTCTTGATGGCAAATGAGCAGTGTGAGAGATTCTCTTTCAATAGGGATGGGCTGTTTGGGCACACTACAGATGCAGCCTCAGGCTACCTAAAAAGAGTGACTGATTCCAGTAGATGATTTGGTCCCTAATTTATTTTTTCCTTGTTCCATATTGCTTGCCAGCATGGTAGGCAGTGAAATACAGTGGGAAAAAATATGAAGCCAAATAACAAAACAAAATACTGGAACACCTCTTGGGGTCAATTTTGAATTCATAAAGTGCTGTTAAAATTTCCAATATTTATTCCAAAGAATGTTAGTGGTCACTATGGCATTCCAGAGTCCTCTCTAGAGTGGATAGAGAAGGACAAGAGTAAAAAATGATGAGACAACATATATATTCTTATGGAAAAATGAATTCTAGGAATACTTTCTCAAAAAATTACACAGAGGGAAGAGGGAATTGGAACGACTGAAAAATTCTTTCATTTAATCCTCACAAAATCTTGCAAAGAAGCTGTTACAACTCATAATATGGATGAGGAAACTAAGGTTTAGAGACCTATGGAGACTTGCCCATAATTACAGATTTAGAAGGTTATAGGGCTCAGATTCACAGCAAGATCTTAAGATTCCAAAGCCTATTACTTATCCACTCAGCTGCAATACCTGCTGAAATGTGCAGGAGACTTCTGCATACACATCCTCATTTGGCTTTGCAAAATGGTAGATAATTGCCCTGCAAAAATGGGAAGGGTCATTATTGAAAGAAAAGGGAACAAATAAATATCCTCCTCTATTCTATGTTACCTTCCTAGAAGAATAGTTTTACATTTAGTACATTTTTATTTCTCTCAAGTTTATACAGTCCAGATATACATTACATACATCTTATCATCCACAAAGCACTGTAGTAGCCTGCCTCAAAAGAGAGCAGCAGACTTTGGAAGAAGATATGGATGTGAATCTCAGTTCTGTCTCCTACTGTTTATTAAATGTGGTTGTTTCTCTATGAGACTCAGAGGTGCATTTCATAGTTCCTGGCATAATGTGGGTGCCTACAAAGTACATATTTTGAACAACATAACAGGGACTTTGCTCAGCCTCAAGCTAGCTGGGAGCCAGAGTGATGAGAAACAGGGCTGTTGTGTTGGCTGCATCCTAAGACTGGGTGGAAACTGGAATGAAGAACATGGGTTTAGCCAAGGGTGTGGTAGAAGCTGTGTCCTAGCAAGGACTGTCTCTTCTGAATTGTTTTTTCTGAGGCAACATTTTTCTTTTAACACACCTTTGGACCTACCCATTATAGCTTCCTTACTCTGAGAACAGACCTTGGACGCTCTATCCATCACTCTTGTTGACAGAAGTACCAGCTTCTTCTAACAAGAAGAGCACGGCATGGCTTTCTCCTTCTTACCTGGCTGGGCTTCCGGCTTTAGAGACATTTTCAAGCTTAAAAAAGAAAAAAAATAGTAAGAAAGAAAGTTCAATGAAATATATTTCATCACCTTGGTAATATTTGGAACCAAATATTCACTGCAAATAACTGGCTTACCTCTTTAAGTAGAATCTGAGAAGTCATATTTAGCTATATATTGTACAATTATATATTAAAATGTATTTTTATTCATACTACATTAAACATATTATTATGTAAATGAAGGTAAGTAACATGTATCAGAAAGTCACTACTGTGGTTAAGGTACTGTGCTTAAGACATTGTATTAGTTTGCTAGGGATACCATAATGAAGTGCCATAGACTGGATGGTTTAAGCAACAGAAATTCATGTTTCCATAATTTTGGGATCAAGCTAGCAGCAGAGTTGATTTCCTCTGAGGGTTTTCTTTTTGGCTTATAGAATGTCATTTTCTACCTCTGTCTTCACCTGGTCCTGCATCTTAATCTCTTCTTATGAAGACATCAGGCATATTGGATTGGGACCACCCATATGACCTCATTTTAACTGGCCTATTTAAATACTTTGTCTCCAAATACAGTCCCATTCTGAAGTTCTGTGGTTTAGGACTTCAATGTGTGAATTTTGAAGAAACATAATTTACTCCATAACATTAATGTGGATTATTTTATATCATTATTTATACATTTTGTATAATTGTTAACATTTTAGGATGAGAACTGAGCATCAAATATGCTACATTTCTTTCCCAAAGAGCTGGAAAATGACAGAACTAGAATTTAAAGCTCTGTCTGGGAAACTTCAAAGCTCATGACAACTATTCCAGTGTTTTGTTCGCCCTCTGTCATATCTTATTTCAAGGTGTTCCCTCTGAATATACATTAATATTCATCTCTCTTTCCATGCTCCTGCACTAGCTGACTCATTGTAATTGTTGCTATAGCCTGATAACAACTTGCTCAAGTGATGCTAAATTTCGCCAGATCAATGGACAGTTCCCTTCAGGCATCATGCAGCAGCTGTCTTTGCTAATTTGATAGTATGTGATGAAAGTGGAACTTAGAAGTGTGTTTAGTTCAATTTCAAAGAGTTTGAAGTAGTTTTGGGTGCAATGCAAGTTGCTTGATTAAATGATGCTGAATTGCGGCTGGCTCATGTTTTAGTCGGGGCTGCTATAACAAAATTATCATAGACTGGTAGCTTAAACAACACAACAAAAATTCATTTCCCGTACTTCTGGAGGCCAGAACATCCAAGACCAAGGTATTGGCTGATTTGGTTCCTGGTAAGGCCTCTCTTCCTGATTTGTGGGTGGATGACTTTTTGCCTTATCCTCTCATGGAGAAAAGAGAGAGAAGTGAGTTCTTTCATGTCTCTTCTTATGAAAGTACTAATCTTATCATGAGGGTCCTACCTTCATGACCTACTCATCTCCCAGAGGTCTCATCTACAAATATCATTACACTGGGATTAGGGTTTCAACATATGAGCTTTTAGGGGACACAGTCCACAGCAACCCATGAAGGAGGGACATTTTTTGGCAAATGCATGGCATCACACTTTCACATGGGCTGCATTATCTGATCTCATCACAAAAATGTTCTAAGATAGAAAACACCAGTATTGTTACTGTTTACTTAATTTGTTTCTTTTTCCTTGACTCATTCATTTTGTGTTACATCCCCTTCCAAGCATCTCAATGCAGTGTTCATACTAGACTTACAGGTGGTTACAGGACAGACAAGAAGATACCATTCCAGGATGTAAAAGCCTAGCAGTGGCAAGTGATTAATGGTAAAGTGGTTTTGCTGTTAATAGTTAACAGCAAAAAAGGGGGGAGAATTGATGACAGAAGTTTTCGAAAAGGGGCTTTCAAGAATATTTTTGACCACATTTATAGGCACACCTCACTTGTGTAGGGTTCTGCTGGCTTCCATTGAGGCTATTTATAAAGACATAGGCCCCCACCTCAGAGAGAACTCTATCAGGGAAGTTAAGACACATATGCACAGACCTACAATACAAGTAGGCATGCAAGCATATTATGGTGAATATTTAAATCATTTCCTATAGAAATGTTTTAATTGTGTTCTGCTCCTGTAGCTGGAGCAGGAGTCAATTTTATCTAAAGTGATCAATTGTGGCAAAGTGAAATTTGACTGAAATTTGAAGGGTATTAAGGAAAAGTTATGAATTCAAGAGGTGAGAATGAGAGAGAAGGATTCTGTGATGAGTATATGATCAAAAAACTGGCAGGCACAACATGAGTTAGAAAATGGCAAAGTATAGAGAAAGATATTTCAGAAACTAGAAAGCGGTAGAACTGGCCACAAATGTGGTTTAATGACAGTTTATTTGGGGATGAAGGAGGGAGTTTCCTTTGCAAATTAAGGTATTACGGCCTTATTCAGAAGGCAGTAGGAATTATGTTCACCTTTCATGACACTATAATGTCTCTTTTCTGGAAAATCACATATGATTCTGGAATAAAATTACTGTCATTCATCTTCTTCACCTTCCAAATTTTCACATCCAATTTTTGTCCCATAGCACTTGGACCACAATTTTATTTTAAAAGAAAAACTAAGATTATTCATGAAGTATTAAAATTTGTCTTTGCTTAACTATTTAATAGACACTTTTATGGAATTAAGCAGAAACAAGAAAGCTAAAATACAGATAAAGAGGGTCATCATAGCAGTATTCCCTTAATAAAGTATAAATGCTTTATTAGGGGAATAGTTAAGTGAAGTATGATATCTCTGTACAAAGGGATATGATACATCCTTTTATAATATTTTGATGATATGTGTAAAATTGGAAGAAAGTATAAGAAAATATTAATAATTATCTTCAGGTACAGGATTCTGGGGTGTTTTAAAAATAAATTTCATTAAAAATTTATTTTCAAGTTTCACAAACTGATCATATATTTATTAGACAATCAGAATAAAAATTAAAGTATGGAAATATCTTTGGAATAGTCTATGGCAATCTCAGGATATTTAAAGAAGACATGGGTCACCAGCATAGGTACATTCTAGTCAGCTAACCATCTAATCCCTCAGCCTGTGTTTGGCTATTTATAAATCTCTAGGAAAAAGAGAAGTGATATCTTATGGTCCCATTTTGTCCTTCTGGTTGGAGGCTAATGTGAAGATCTGATTTATTCTTAAATCTCAGAATCTAGAACTGTGCTTGACATATTGTAGATATCAACACATCTCTGCTTATGGTATAAAAGATCTGGTCAAAACATTTTGTTCCTGTCATAAATAGTGTATGGTTAATCCTAGAATTTTGTCCATATTTTTCTTGGGTTTTTTCTCTATCACATATTAAGTGTATCTATTTTTGGTCTATAGTACGCATTTGGCTGAAATTTCCTTATGTGTGTGTGATGGCGTCGGGGATGGGTCCCAGATATATTCTTCACTGATTTTATGACTGTGAACAAGTAAATTATGTTCTTTTACGTTTATTTTTTCAAAGGATTGGCTTTAGGGTTAACCTAAAAATTATGTGTAGAAATACCTACAAGTGGAATAACAGAAGTAGTAAATAAAGAATACTTGAGCTTGAGTCGACTGCTTCTTGGTAAACATGATTGACTGCAAGAAATTTTGAAGAAGCCCTGAGCTTTGGGGAAATGACAGACTTAGCACTCATTATTGCAATCAACAATAGTGAGAGGTGGGGATGTAGACCTGACTACCCTTAACATCAGGAAAAAAGTCAGCTGGTTATAGGACCCACCATCTGCCTCCCAAGCATGTCAGCCCAGTAAGAAGCAATATATCACTTTGGAGAGGCAGGTGCAATCTCAAATTTAAAGGGGGCATTTCTAATGTTGGCTAATTCCTGACAGTTCAAGAAGTGCCAGGAATGGATAGTAAAGTCTGGATACATTTACAAAGTAATTTTCTCAGCATTTTCTGCAAATGTTTCATTGTCCATTTAAAAATGCTATGAAGGCAGAAAAAAGGGAGATTAATATACATGTATCTCAAGGCCACAAATTGTGGAGTAATATCAATTTTAACAATGTCCTCAGGAAATGAGCCCAGACACCCAGGAGAATAGAAGAGCTAGTTCTTTGCTTTAGATCTTTTGTGGACTGTAGAGACGTCACCATCTAGTGGACAGAGCAAGAATTTAGAATTAGAAGATAAGATTTTGTAACGGCCCATTTTCTCCATGTATAAAATGTGATTAGTCACATTTCTTAAAGGAAGGTAAACTTTATATCAAGTAAATTACATGCACCATGTATGTATTATATCATGATATTATACATGTTTAAATAACCATCACATTACATGAGAAAGCTGAGGTTTAGGGAAATGAAGCAATTTTCCGAGTGTATGGCACACTTCTAAGTGGTACAGTTGGATTTGCAGCCAAGTCTGGTGGATTCAAATCACAAGAGAATGAATATATTCCTCAATGCCACACACGTGTGAATACCAGATGCAGAGAATGCAGCGGGCCTGGCTGCCTAGAGCTGGGATTGAGTTTTGGCTCTGATGCTTACCAGCTGGGTTATCTTCCACAATTCATTTAATTTCTGTAACCTTTGAGGTTATTCCTAAATAAAAAGTAAATATTAAACAAGATCATCTGTTTAAGTCCTTTATAAATTCCAAATGTTTTGCTTTTTCATTATAATTGTAGTCATCTCTATTTTGGATTATTTGACTACTTGGTTGAGAAGCTCCACTACCTGAAAGTATCTCAACCAGAAGAATCATCATAACATTACAATAAGAACTTCTCTACAAACTTAATGAATTCCTTGCCCCAAAAGATTAGCACCCTTTTTCTCGACATTAATGAGAACCTAAAATTATTTTGCCATATTTTAAGTATATGATTGGGGCTTGGCTTTTGTTTTTTTTAAGGTCTATAGAATGTTTAAACTCTTAACCAATTTCTTCCTTTCTTCTATTCTCCAGACCACATCATTTTAGATAACAGTAAATGACTAAATAAAGATGTGGTATAGATTTATACATTCAAGGCTCTCAGAAAGTACCTCTGTAGACATTCTCTGGGATAAAAGAAAAAATATAAGTAATACTTCACTGGGACCAGTGATCACAGCAGTGAAAATGACAGTTTTTGTGACACAGAGATAAAGAAAAAGTAGTTTAGAATCCAATAGTAGAGAGAAGAAAGACAATGCTACATACAAATTCCGTAAGTTCAAATACGAGATCTTTCTTTCCATGGCCGTGTGACTTTTGACAAGTTATATAGTCTCTCTGTGCCTCAATGTCTTCATTCATAAAATAGAGTTAAATAATACCTACTTCATAGGTTTGCTATAAGGTTTAAGTGTGATCATATGTGTAAGGTACTTAGAATCGAGATGGATGCTTAGTAGGTGTTAAGGAAGTGTTGGCTATTTTCTTCTAGGTGCTACCAAAATGTCATATGTGGTGTGTGTCATCCTGTATTATGATTTCTTGACATTGTTGTTATTCTCTCTTCTGTTTCTTTCACAAACAAAACTGTGAATTTTCAACAGGGTATGGAACACTATGGCCCATGCTTGAAATCTGTCCTGAAGACTACTCTTTTATAATACATGAGCTGAGCATGACTTTTTTTAACTTTAAAAAATATTGTTAGAAGAGTCCAAATACAATTTAAAAAGAAAAAAAAAATTGTTAGACATAAGTAAGAATATGCAAAAGAGACCATATGTGGTCACAAAGCCTAAAATATGTAACACCTGGCTCTTAATATAAAAATATGTCAAACCTTGTTCCAGAGAAAGAGACCACATTTCATTAAGTTTTACACTCAATGTGTGTTTGATAAAGCAAAAAAAAAAAAGGATAAAAGATAGAAAGGTTGGAGGATATCCAAGAAAAATACATGTAAACACTGTGGAAGGAGCAATTAATTCTGTTCAGACACATCAAGGAAGGATTCTAGCAGATCTTTAAAGATGGTGGTAATCTCAATGAATAAGGATGTTTTGGCACACTGTGGTTTGGAACTCAGAAACATTTCACAGAGGTCACTGAAATAAATAATGACAGTTTTATAACTATAGTAAATCAAAATATTCTGTAGGTTCAGCAAGGTCAAATCTTAGGTAAGAAAAATGTCCCTTGGGTTTCAGTATTGTACTGTAAGGTAGAAATTATTGCTCCATTTTTTATTGAGGAGGAAACTGAGGCCCAAGAGTTTGAGTTACTCAAGGTTTTATAGCTCACAAGTGGCAGGATAGAGACTTGAAATCAGATGTGCTCAACAAACTATCTCCTTCCTCATTTATCCACTAAATAGCTCACCTTTGAAGGTGAGATCTCATAACCCCATCTGGTTCAGTACTCTCCCTCTGATTAGGACTGTTAAATAGACCTGACTCTGGCTTAAAGTTCAACATCAGTCATGTTCTGGACTTAGAGCTAGTAACTAGAACTTAGCCCTGAACTAGTTAGACAATTTATGCTTTTGCTTCAGTCACTACTTCCTTGTCCTGCTTCTATAATGCTCTACACAGCTTCCATTCCCTAGTGTCTGCCCTGAATGACTTTCCAGGAACCCAGGTCCTCAGTAGCTGTTGTGGTAGCTTTCCCTGAACAACCCTGGGTCTGTAGTGCCATCTGTGAGACCATTGTTCATGATTTTATCTCATCTTACTGCCAAGAGTCTTCTCTTTTAGATCTGGATCTCTGCCTCAAGTCTATTGCCAGCGTTCATTTAACTCTGACTCCCTACATCTGCCAAAAACAGTGCTTTTAACAGTTTTCTTGTTGAAGCATTGCCTTTTATTTTTCTATTGCCTACTCTACCCAGAATATATCTGTTAACTCATTCCTCTTTGTCTTGACCATTTTGTTGCATATAGTCCTCATTGGTGGCAATGCAATGGAGGATTAAGCAAAAGCAACAAAGGATGATGCTTCCGATTGTGTAAGTAAATCACTGCTAATATTTGATGTTGTGTGGTGTTTTTTTGCAGGGGGTAAATGTGCGTGTGTTGCACGTGTGTGTGTATACATATGTGTGTATGTGTGTGTGTTTGTATGAGCATGTATGTATGCTCTATGATAGGGGATCCCCAGCTATCTTGGTTCAAAGAATGCTTTATTTCACAGGAATGTTTTTCATCGCACTTCTAGGACAAAACAAATGTCTAAAATTTTCATTCATCACATAGTTACACAGTTACTAAATATATTAACTTCTGCAGAGTCAATAAGTATATGCAAAGTATATAGCCATTTGAAAATAATGTACATAAATAAAAACAAAAGTAATGTTTTAATTTGATTTTTACATAATCACAATTATTCACTAATAAGATCTGTGTATCTATTGAAAACTGCATAGCTTTGTAATACTGGAAATAAGATTGGATACAACCACCCTTATTTCCGGTTTCATGTTTACAAATAACTTGCTTTTAATCGTAGCAACTATTTAAAACACAGATATATAAAGATATGCCATCATCAAGAGGAATGTAACATGGATTATTGTTGAAAATGTGAACTATATTAAGCTTGCAGTTTATTAGTATTCAACACATTTTGACTATGACTGTATTTCTTTAAAAAAGGCACAATATCCTGTAGTACAGAGAGTCTGCTGTGGTAGTTCAGGTAACTTTGTTTTTTTCAGTCAGGGCTTCACTCTGTCACCCATGCTATAGTGCAATCGGGGCTCACTGCAACCTCTGCCTCCAAACTTCAGGGATTACGTAATCCTTCTGCCTCAGTCCCCCGAGTAGCCAGGACTACAGGTATATGTCACCACTCCTGGCTATATATTTTTTTAAATTTTAGTAGAGAGGAGGTCTCACTAAAGGTTGCCCAGGATGGTCTTAAAGTCCTGAGCTCAAGTGATCCTCTTACCTCAGCCTCCAAACATTCTGGGATTATGAGTATGAACCACCAAGCTCAGCCTCAGGTAACTTTTAAAAACAGTTTAGGAACAATGGTTATATGGGGTTTTGAAATTTGCTATTGTTACTGATGGCACATAATATTAAAAACTTTCAAATATCATTTTATTGCCTCATTTTAAAAATGAATCTTGTTCAGTGTTGTAAATTTTAAAGGAATATTGAATTTTAACAGATGCCCTATGCCCTCTTTGCTGTGTAACCTGCCAACATTTGTACGCCCTGTTTCATGGGATTGAGATCATATGGTTTCAGAATGTTTGAACGCTGCTTTTGCTCACTTAGTATTCTGTCACACTTTTGCTTCTAATCAGCAAGGAGTGACAGAAACAGGATTTGCCCTCTAGTCCAAAGCTACTGAAAAAATTAAACCAAAAATAATATGGATCAGTTTGTTTTCAGAACATGGAACATAAAGCAAGATAAAAGAATAGTGATCAATGAAAGATAGACAACGTGAGTTGAATCCTATGATTTTCCCATATTCCTGGCCTTGAGAAAATCTCCAGTCCATGACCTGGGGAGAGGGAACTGTGATACAGCTGAGAATCTATAAAAGAAAAGGTGGCTAGAGTTTGCAGGACAGAATATCAGACAAGAGATAACTACATCCCTTTTGAAAAGGGTCCCATTCTGCAGAAAACTGATCGGAGCATGTGTGTAATGAAATATCTGAGGCTGGAGAAAAGCTCTTCAAAGGGTAATAGAGCAGAATGCCTTACACTCACACTAAACCAGGAATACTGCCTATTCTCACCAGTCATACTGGAAAAAATTATAGTTTATATAGAATTGGATAAATTACTCAAGAAATCTTATCTCAGCAGTAGGAAACATTAGCCTTAGTTTGAGCACTGTCTGAGGCCCTCCTAACATGTGATATAAACAAATCCAAAAGTATCAAAACTTTCAGAGAAACTTACCTGCATTATAGTACAAAGCTCAAGATTATGTATAAGGCTATGTACAATATAGAACCAATATAGCTGGATCTTGCTTTTCTGAAGATCTACTCTGATAATCCCTGCCTTTCACTTGAGGTATTTAGAACATTTATATTTAATATGATAATTTATATAGTTAGATTGTCTATCAATAATTTTGCTGTTTGTCTTCTATTTTCTCCATTTTTCTCTTTGCTGCATTGTTTATCTTGTTTTAGATTATTCCTATGATTTCACTTTATCGTATTTGCTGGCATATTAGCTATGTAACAATTAAACTACCCACCTCAACATATGTTCCTCATTGGCAGCCAGGAGGTGAGTGATTCAGCTCCAAACCCATCTTAGCTTCCACTTTCATGAATCACTACTGAAACCAAATAGCTCCTGTTAGATTTCTCAGAAGGCAGTTTCTGAGTTGGAATTCAGCATTCAGAATGTCACTTAGGAAATGTCTTTGGAATTAGTATCTAAAGAAGGGAGATGGAAGAAACAGGAGAGGCAGATGAGTATATTATCTTGATTTATCCTGAGGTAGGCCAAGGTCATTATGTGCTTATAATCCCAAATTTATTATTTGTAGAATAAGGGCACTCTAGTAAGGGTATTAACTTTGGGGAAAGTAATTGTCTCTAGGTGAGAGACTCCTTTAAGAAGCTAACATTTGTAGATTATCACTCAACAGTATTTCTGGAAGCTGTGTCAGCAAATTTTTTATTGAAGGCAGATGTGGGCTACATATTACAGTGCCTATCCAAATCTTTTAAATTAGAACTTCTCAATATATTTATTTATATGACTTACCTCCCTTTTCTCATGGCTTTTACCTATTTATTTATCTATGTTATTTTCTTTTCTCTGTAATGCCTCATAATTTACTTCTTCTCAGACTGGAAGTGTCCCAGAAGTATCTAATGACTTTTGAAGACAATAATTTCTTTTTGAGATCGAATCTCACTCTGTCATCCAGGCTGGAGTGCAATGGGACATTCTCTGCTCACTGCAACCTCTGCCTCTTGGATTCAAGCAATTCTCCTGCCTCAGGCTCCTGAGTAGCTGGGCACCCCCCATCATATCTGGCTAAGTTTTGTATTTTTAGTAGAGACAAGGTTTCACCATGTTGACCGGGCTATCCTTTAACTTCTGACCTCAGGTGATCTGCATGCCTAGGCCTCCCAAAGAGCTGGGATTATAAGCGTGAGCCACTGCACCCGGCTTTAAGACAATAATTTTTAAAATTTTGAATACATTTTTGACCTCCTAAGATTTTATTTATATTCACCTTCCTTTGCTTCCAATTATTTCTATCACTTTTTGTGCAAATGTTTTAGTCATCTTGTTAAGGCTTTGGAATATAACTGTTTGTAAGACGCTTGAAGACTATGCTATTTTTTCATTTTTTCAGAAGTACTTTTTGTTGTCTTAGGTTTGTTGAAATTTGCAAGCCTCATAAATTTTGAAATTTTATTTCAACTTGAGGAAAGAGGGTAGTATTAATTTTTATTTTTAACTTAATACTTGCCTCTGCATGTAGAGGTTTTGTGCTTCTTACCTTTGCATTGATTTCCTCAGTTGAGAACTGGATCTCTTTTTGCCAGCTTTCGCTTTGTTTCACAGCATTGCAGATAAATATTGTTCTTTAACAAACCACTTTCACATTTGGTGGCCTAAACAGCAGTCAACAGTCATTTATTTGCTCCTGATTCTCCAATTTTAACCTGGCTGTCACTTATTCTTGTTCATGCGGTATAAGCTAAAGATATTTATTTACATTTAGCCAGGAGTACAGTGGAGCCTTCCCAGCTGGAACAACCAAGGAGGTTGTTCACTACATGTCTGGCAATGAGACTGGCTATCAGTGCGAGCACTCTGGTTCTCCTCTAGGTGGCCTAGTGGAGACTACTGTGTGGACTTTAGCAATCTACTCAAGTTTGCTTGCATTACAGAAGAAGGAAGAGAATGAATTTTTGGTAATTATCTTTAAAGGTAATTTATCACACGGAAGAATGCAATATATTTAACTGTGAGTCAATACACCTTCAGCAATGTTTTGATCCGAGGACTATTGTTTCACTTCTCTACAACCCCAGTCAACCAACCCATTATTGTCTACTCTTGGCCAGAGGTTTCAGCAATTATCAATATCTGTTTCTAGTTACTTCAGGTCCCTATTTCACATAGCAAACCTATCTCTGATCTTTTATCATGTGGAACTGTTTTGAACCCTTGTTACTCTTTGGATTGCAGGATGAAGGTTCATCACATTCTTTTATATTGGCCAGAAGTCCAAGAAGGATTCTAATAATTAGAAAAAACATAAAGGGGTCTATTTAAAATATTGAGCCATCAAGTATTGACAGCATTCATGCAGAATTACACAACTTTGTTTTGGGCTTTCATAGCTAGGAATAAGAGCTAAGGCTAGGCAATTTTTTAATTTTCTGTTATTTTATTTTATTTTGCCTAACAGTCAGATTCTCTCTTTTTTTTCTAAAACAAAATAACATTGATTTGAAGAAAATTACATTAAAAACAGGGCTTAGAGGTAGAAAATTTGGAAACTCCCATTTTACCCTTCATGGTGAGAAAATTCTATATAGATATCCGCAGTGGTCTGTGGTTGTCACAGGCCAAGGCAGTCCCACTTTGAATGTGCTCTGTGCCATGTCTGGCTTGATTTGTGAATGAATGTTCCTATTAGCAATGTAAAACTTTCAATTTTAACTATAAGTAGAACAGGTGAAAGAACACAAATCATCAAGCTCTTTAGCGACGTTGACATAAAGACTCACAGCAGATAATTTCTTTCACCTTCACCCTTATCTGAGAAATATATCAGATGCCCTTTGACATCTCTGTGTCCAGTGTAGAAACAAGTCTACACTTCTAGCATTTTAATAGCATCCTTTTCCTCAAATGAGCATTTTTATGTAGACATAAAGCATTAGCAGTAGAAAGGATTTTTAATGTCACTTTTCTCTAAGGCATGCATCTCACAGATGGGGTTATGTTGCTTAGTTGAGAGGTTATCTAGGTCCTTTATGGCAATGGTAGAGAAAGATAATAATGACAATGACAATGATGATGATGGCAATTCTCATTACTGAGCACCTGGTATGTGCCAGGCAGTATATTCTCAATGGTTAAAAAATGTAACTCTTAATACTTACCATAAACCTCTAAGGCTAACCCAATTTCACATGAAGAAACTAAGCCCTGAATAGAATAATATACCCAAGTTATAGCTATCAAGCAGCACTGGGTTCAGTGAGACCTCACATGTAGAGGGATTGTGGTTCTGCCAGCAAAAGTCCTGGAGACCCAGATCTATTAAAGGCCCAGTGTAGAACAATGAGAAGACCACTGGCTTCGGATCCAGAAAGAGTTGATATTGAAAACTATTTTCATATGCTGTGTTATCTTAAAAAAATTACTCAGCCTCTGTGAACTTCAATTTCATCAATCAAAGGGTGCTAGTGAACATTTCTATTTCATCAGGCTCTTGAGATAACTAAAGATGATGCACTGAGTGTAAAGTTATTAGAACCATAATCTACAATAAGAACTATACTTAGAACCACACTTACTATACAATACGCACTAAAATTGGAAAAATAACACACATAATGTGTGTGTGTGTATGTGTGTGTGTGTAGCATTATTATGATCATACAGACATATGCATGTACACTATTTACCATTAAACAACATGGGTTTGAACTGCACAGGTTGACCTGAATGTGCATTTTTTTCAATAATACTCTTATATCTGCCTCTCCTGCTTCCTGCTACACTTCTTCCACCTCTTCAGTCTCTGCCACCCCTGAGACAGCAAAACCAACCCCTCCTCCTCTTCCTACACCTCCTCTTCTTCCTCCTACTTCTTGTCTTCTTCTTCCCCCTTTTCTTCCTCCTCCTCAGCCCACTCAATGACAAAGATGATGAAGAAGTTTATGATGACCCACTTCCACTTAATAAATAGTCAATATATTTTTTTCTCCTAGTAATTTTCTTAATAGCATTTTCTTTTCTCTAACATAATTTACTGTAAGAATATAGTATATAATTTATATATTACATATAACATCCAAACTATGTGTTCATTGACTGTTTATATTATTGGCAAGGCTTTAGGTCAAGAATAGGCTACCAGTAGTTAGGTTTCTGGGGAGTAAAAACTAATACACAGATTCTCGACTGAAGTAGGGGGTCAGCACCCTTAAGTGTTCTTTAAGGGTCAACTAATACTTTCAGGTTTTTGCCTAAATGTTGCTGCTCACTAAGACCTTCCCTGGACACCATATTTAATTTGACAGACTAAGTTCCCTGCCAGCACTTGGCCACTCCCTTCCTGACTTGACTTTTCTCCATGTAATTATTAACATCAACCATGCCTCTTATTTATTGTTTATTATTTGTCTTGACACATTGGCTTACCAGAACTATCCCTTTTATCTGTTTTATTTACTGCTCAGTTTCTAGAACTATAGTTTGCTAAATAAATATTTACTGAATAAACTATTGATATTATATTTATTAATTTTTATCCAAGAATTAACTCTTTTCTTCAAAGGTAATTATTATCAGCTGAATTGTGTATTCAGAAAATTCATGTGCTAAAGTCCTAACCTCTAAGACCTCAGAATGTAACTGTATTTGGAGATAATGTCTTTAAAGAAATAGTTAAGTTAAAATGAGGCATCTTTGTCAGTTTGCACTGTTATACCAGAAATCTTATACATGGGTGGTTTAAACAACATATATTTATTTTTCATAGTTCTAGAAGCTAGGAAGCATGAGATTAAGATGCTAGCCCATTTTCACCAGAAATGTATCTGGTGAAGACTCATTTCCTGATTTCCAAGGCCATCTTTTTGTATTCCATGTGGCAGAGAGCAGAGAGAGAGAGAGGGCAAGCTCTCACATCTCTTCTTAAAAGGGCATTAATCCCATTCATGAGGGTTCCAACCCCATTTTCTAATTATCTCCCAAAGGCCTGACCTCCTAACTATCACTTTGAGGGATAGGATTTCAACATGTGCCTTTTGGGAAGACACAAATATTCAGTCTGTAGCACGCATTCATTTGGGTGGGCCCTTCTGTAATATGACTGATGTTCTTGTAAGAACTGAAGATTTGGTTGTAGGCACACACAGAAGTAAGACCGTGTGAGGACATTGAGAAGGCAGACATCTACAAGACAAGCAGAAAGTCCTCAGAAGGAGCCAAACTTGCCAACGCAGATATATATAGATGAATTCTGGTAAAATTTGGCAACACAGTCTGAGTTTCTTTCATCCATGAGCTGCTGCAGACATGTTTGTAGTTTGCAGTACTACTATAGATCCATGCCATATTGACACAAGAATTCTGGTATTTTCTATTATGTTATTCCCACAAAAAGATTTTTAAAATTTACAGTGTATTTTAATTATATATACTGCATTATTTAACGTATTTATGGCAGTAGTAAATCTTTTTTGACAAACCAACAAGGAAAATAAAATCTTCTGTTTACAAATTCATTTATCTGATGATTGGAAGACTAAATGCTGCCTCTGTAAATTTCAGTTATTTCTTTTACATTGCTAATGTACTCCTCGCTCTGGGTACTACAGGACACAATTATCATGGTAAGAATTTCTTGTTCTGAATTATTGTGTTATGTATTTATGTGATTGGCAGTAGAGCAATAGTATTATTCCTGAAAGCCATTCTCTAACTGATACCATGGGATTGGTTGACATAAATCGATCCAACTAATTTAAAAATAGATGAATACTGGCTGGGCTTAGTCGCTCACATATGTAATCCCAACACTTTGGGAGGCCAAAGCCGGCAAACCATTTGAGGCTAGGAGTTGAAGCTTAGCCTGGCCAACATGGTGAAAACACTTCTCTACAAATTGCAAAACTTAGCCAGGCAAGGTGGCACGCAACTGTTATCCCAGCTACTCTGGAGGCTGAGACAGGAGAATCACTTGAACCTGGGAGGCAAAGGTTGCAGTCAGCCAAGATTGTGCCACTGCACTCCAGCCAGGGAGACAGAGTGAGACTCTGTCTCAAAATAAGTAAATAAAATAAATATAGATGAATCTCCAGCAATATGTCCTCTTTATATGAAGTCCAAAAATATTCAAGTTTACCTTCACTCATCTAATATGAGGAAAAGTGGGACAGAAGCAATGTCAAAGAAAGTGACTTGTTTTCACACAATTAAAAGTGTTAATTTGGAGAAAAAATCCAGAAACATAATCAATGTGAACTCATGTACAAGGTTCTTCCCAGAGTGTTTTAAGAAACCCACACAAGAAGCCCTGAAGCTAACCTTCACCATCTGCTCTTGTCCATAAGAAACTTATTTTGCTTGATTGGGCCAGATTGGCATAAGGGCAATATAAATAGTAAACCCATTTAGCTGCTGTGACCTTTGAGGAAACATAGTAACATAAAGAGGGAAGCTTTATGCTCTGGCTGGCAGACGTAAGAAATTATAGTGATGTCATCTCTGCCGTCTTATATAAGCAAGATAGTGCACATATTCAATCTAGTTTCAATATATTCATTTAAGCAACATTCATATAAGAGAAAAACAAAACAAAACAAAAGATCCTGACCAAGTGCAGTGGCTCACGCCTGTAATCCCAGCACTTTGGGAGGTCAATGCAGGTGCAACGCGAGGTCAGGAGTTTGAGACCAGCCTGGCCAAGATGGGGAAACTCCATCTCTACTATAAATACAAAAAAAAAAATTAGCCAGGTGTGGTAGCAGGCACTTGTAATCCCAACTACTCCAGAGGTTGAGGCAGGAGAATTGCTTGAACCCAGGAGGTGGAGGTGCAGTGAGCTGAGATGGCACCACTGCACTCTAGCCTGGGTGAGAGAGCAAGACTCCATCTCAAAACAAAACAAAACAAACAACAGCAACAACAACAAATCTCCATCTTCCCCTGCAAGGTTGTCTAATCTTTTCATAACTTGGGTCACTTTTTACCCCATAATCACTGATTATGGGTATTGGGAAAGGGATCTGCCCATTTTAACAGCTTTTGTCCCTAGTCTAGGCAAGGTTTGTTCTCAGAGGTATCTTTCTTGTAACATCTTGGCATCTTTTGCTTTTGTGCACCTGCTTATGAACACAAGAGTTTCTGGTCTCTTCTCAATAGCTTGGCACCAGAAATAATGCTTGACCTTTCTCTGATTTTTAGAATCCATAGGTAAGAAAAAAAAATCCAAAATTACGTGCCTCCTAAATATCTATTAAGAGAAAAGTGAAGGCATGACTTTCCAAGAGAAATGAAGGTCGAGTTATAACAGCATTGTCCTATTTAATAAAAAGAAAATGAAGGGTGACAGAGAGCTCTGACACTGTATCAAATCAAAGACCATAGGGAGGGATAAGTAGCTAAAGGGGCTGTGATTTTAAATATGCTTAGGAGAGGGGGACAAAAAATTTCCTTGATTTTGATAGAAATGATTAGCAAAGGGAGGTATATTGAAAAGAGGCTTGAATAGAAGGTAAGAAATTATGGCTTCTAATGTAAATTGTGTAACAAGATGGGTAATGATATGACTTGGATGTTCGTAATCCCCATTGTTGGAGATTGGGCCTGGTAGGAGGTGTCCGGATCATGAGGGTGAATCCCCCACTAACAGCTTAACACCAGCCCCTTGGTGATGAGTTCTTGCTCACAGTTCATGTAAGACATGGCTGTCTAAAAGCATATGGCACTTCCCCTCTCTCCTGCTTCCCTTCTCCATGTGATGTGCCTGCTCCCACTTTGCTTTCCTTAATGACTGTACATTTCCTGCAGCCACACCAGAAGCAAATGCTAGAGTTATGCGTGTACTGCCTGCAGAGACATGAGCCAATTAAACCTCTTTTCTTTATAAATGGTGCAGCCTCAAGTGTTCCTCTATAACGATGCAAGAGTAATAATGGAATTATTACACGAGTAATAATGGAATAATCACCATCCTCTATTTGTGTTAGAATTGTTGTATATGAAATGGGGTTTTGACTAAGCAATGTTTAAGGAGATAAAAACTAGGGACATCAAAACTAAAAATATGAACACTAGTATTACATGAGAGTGTGGGAATAGATAATGAAGCTATCTTGAAGAAGATTCCAAAGGTTCCAGGAAAATAATATTATCTTACCACATAAATATATTCTCTCTAAAATGTATAAAACACTCTAGATGAGCCACTTTTGCTTAGTTCTCAGAGGGACCTGAGGGAATTGGAAGGTAGTCTCAACTCACCACCATGCTCTGAGTAACCATAAACAAGTTGTAACAACAATTGTGTCTTCTTTTTCCAAAATGAAGGCTGCAGACTTGCTGACCCTCAAATTCATCTTTAAGAACTAGCCAGGAAATGACAATAGAGCTGATTAAATCTGTGTTTCTGCAGTTTTATTCAGACTTCAAATATATTATTGTGTGATGATACATAATTTCCCGATGCCAGGAAATTAATGTGTCTGTGACTTTATGGGGAGAGAAAAATGGATGGTTTGAGATTGGTACTTTTTCTGAACTTTATCCTATAAGTCTAATCTCTTGGCTGATTTTGATCTGCATTCTTTCTCTGTAATAAACTATACCTGTGAATATAATAACTTTCAACAAAATCTGTGAATATTTTTAAGAAATTATAGAACCTGGGATAGTTTGAAAAACCATCAGAGCTTGCAATTGGTGTCAGAAGTGAGAGTGGTCCTGTGTAGACACTGCTGCTTAAGTTTGCAGTTGGCTACAACTCCTGCAGGTCTTCAAAGCTCTGCCTCAGGGGACTAACTATATTAGGACACAGCTTGGAGAATTCCATGCATAAGGGCATCATAAGAAAAAAACTATGTACACACACAATGTAGAGCTTGGTAGAGAACACCATCAAGTGGTAGAAGCTACTAGCTCCATGATCCAAGCAAAACAGCCGACCATTCAGAAGTCTAATAGAGAAAAGTAAGGAAAGAGAAACCTAAGAAAAGCTCTTCTGACACTGGAGTTCTGAAAGTCTGTACACACACGTTAGACTGCACAGATTCAGGAGGAATCCTTGTAAACTATGGGGCAGACTTGAGTGCTTTACCAAGTCACACAGAGACTCCAATCAACACAGGCCAGGAGCCTCAATGCCATAATCTCTGACCAAACACTAAATGAACAATTGGCTGCTCTGGCCCAGAGAGGGCTTCTAAGGACCCAAGGATAAAAATAAAATCACACATCCTTGGACGTCTGGAAGAACAATGTGCATGAGAGCTTTACTCTGTCACTAGTGGTTGGTGAAGGAAATGCCACGTTACTCATAAGTTTCTGGCTTAATGTGAGACAAAAACTGTTAATCCTTGAACTGTAATAATAGTTTTGAGCCACACACACATCCAATAAATAAGACATCAAGTGAAAAACACATGTTGATGAAGACGTGTAGAAATGGGAGCACTTATGCACTGCTGGTGGGGATGTAAAATTGTGCAACTGCTTGGAAAACAGTTCAGTCATTTCTCAAAATATCAAATATAGTGTTACCATCAGGTCCAGCAGTTCCATTCCTAGGTATACACCTACCCAATAGAAATGAAAACGTACCTTCACACAAAAAAGTTTAATTGATAATCTGCAAATATAGGATACTAGGATTTTCCTAGAATCTCCATGGTCTAGGAAATGTTATTTCAATTTGAAGAAATTTTGCCTTCCCTTTTTTTCTAAGACTTTTATCTTATTTGATTCTAGTCATTGCTCATCTGATTGAAATTCTATTATTTGACAATCTTACTAGTCTCTGAATACAATTAAGAGCATAGGACAAACATGGCCCCTGGACTGACAGATAGTTGTTACAAAGAGGAAGTCTTCTGAAATATATATCACATGGCAACCTAGGGGATTGGGAACTGCCATGGTTACTACCTGGTTTTGGGACTTTGGGGTAGTTTAAGATTATTCCAGAACATACTATCACTGTTTAAATTGTGTGACCACAGCACATCCTGCTGTTTTCAGCAGACCAAGGCAGCAGTGTGAGTTGGACCCCTGAGTTGGGGTTAGCTGGTTTTATTTTTAATGCACTATGTCTAGTTCCCTGAAAGATTTAGCAAACATCATGTGCTAACATTTTTGAACTTCTAGTTTACAAAAGAAGATGAGAAGCTCAGACATAGGGTTATGTACGTACAATGAAGCCCAGGTGTCAGAAACACTTATGCAACCTATAAAACTTCCCCATGAGGGTTTCTTCCCCTAGCATCACAGAGAGTTCAGTTTGTGTTTACACAAATGAGAAAACAAATCAGTAGTTAACAGGAACACTGCTGTGCTGACACATTAACATTCACTTTATAAGCAGGGGATGTCAATGAGTGCAGGTTAGCCCAATGAGGACCCTGCCAGGCAGAGGAATGTACAGTGTTCCCCTCCTGCTGGGCTGGCAAAAATAGATCCATCTTTGTCAGCCCAAACCAACACAGAAGTGGAGTGGTTTTGTGAATGTGGATTGATGTAATATATTACAAAGTGGAGTGGTTTTGTGAATGTGGATGGATGTAATATATTACATGCATATGGATGACTGGATATAAAGTTATGCATAAGTAGCAAAGATCCTAGCTTTAGACTAACTGTATGTATTAGTTTCCTGAGGCTGCTGTATCAAATTATCACAAATTGGGTGGTCTGAAACAATGGATGCTCATTCTCTCCCATTAAAGGAGGCCAGAAACCTGAATCAAGCAGGGTTGGTCCTTTCCAGAGGCTCTGAGGGAAATATTCTTCCATATCCCTCTCCTATCTTCTGGTGGCCACTGTCCCTCCTGGCATTCCTTGGCTCAAGGCATTATAATTTAAAACTCTGCCTCTGCTTACATGTGGCTGTATTCCTTTTGTTTGTGTCTGTGTCCACATTTCTCCCTTCTAATAAGGACATCAGGTACTGTAGGTTCCACCTGAATCCAATATGACCTTATCTTGAATTAATTACATCTGTAAAAATTATATTTCTAAAAAGCTTACCTTCACAGGCCCCTGGGTCTAAGAATTCAAAATAGCATTTAGTCTAGAATCTGATCACCTTGAACACAGATGAGGGCTGGTGAAAAAAGGGCTCATATTCCATGCCTTGTGAAAGAGTAGCATGGAAGGGAAGTGTGTGAGGCATAATGAAAACACTTGGATACTTGGATAGAGCTAGGAGGAGCCCAAAGAAGGTCTATATCTGTGTAAGGCCAGCCCAAGACTGGGCTGTCAGTCAATAAATCTGCATTAAATTCCACCATAAGTCAGACGCTGTGGTGTGTATTGGTAATATGGTAGCTTACAAGATATACAGATCTCTGGTTCCAAGTTGGATAGAAGAGAGGCTGATTACACATATAGCATGGAGTCTGGTATGCACATTGTCTCTGGTCCATTTTCCCCTTTGGTTTATGCTAAGACACAAAGACAGTGAGCTAAGAGTGAAATTAGAAACAGCAAAATGTGAACATGCACACTATGTAAAACATCAGAAGCAAAAGACAACAGTTTCCTCGGTTATAAAAGGCCAGAGAAGTTCTGATGCATTGTGCTTTAAACCAACATACAGGGGAAGCATGCTAGTACAACCCCTGTGACAATGAAACTGGCCAAGAGGCATTTGTGCAGGCTAGAAACAGCACTTCCCCATTGCTGCAGTAACACATTGCCACAAACAGTGGATTAAACATGCATTTAGTATCTTACAGTTTTGGAGATCAGAAGTCTGAAATAGGTCGTGCAGGATAAAAATGAGATGTTATCAGAGATGTGTTTTGAATACTCTAGAGGACACCTTATTCCTTGACTTTTCTAACTTCTAGGAGCGACCCATATTCCTTGACTTAAGGCCACCTCCCTTGGACTTCTGCCACTGCCATCACTTCTCTGCCTCTTCTGTCTCCCTCTTTCACTTGTAAGGACCCTAGTGATCACAGTGGATACATCTAAATAATTTAAGATCATTCCTTGAGGATCATCTCAGGATTCTTAACATTATCACATCTTCCAAGTCCCCTTTTCCATGTAAACTAACACATTTATAGGCTTAGGAATTAAGATATGGATACCTTTGGGTGTTCCTGATTCTACCTACCAAAAGCACACTCAGTCAACATTATCTGAAACCTGAGCATCAGAGGCCTCAGCTGGACTGGTTCCCAAAATTAGCAATCATTTGGTCAGGAAAGGCTCTGGACATTGATCCCCTTTATTCCTGGAAGCCTCTGTGTGTTCAGGTAAATATTAATTTACAATAGATACTTGTAGCTGGTATTGTTTATTGTGTGTGTATAAGCTCTTGAGAGTGGAGATGGGGTGCTTTCATGGCTGCTCTTCAGTAATATTCAACTCTAATCTTAGTGCAGGCATCATGTTTAGTTTTCTGCATATACAACCTATGCCCAGTTCAAGTTCAATTCTGCCAAAATTCCCTGATACATATACAAAATATAGGAATATACTGTGTATATCATGTAATTAATATATGAAAATGTTTATGTTCAATATGAATGACATATTTACCATTGAAATTGTTGTATGTAATCTGTATAATGGATATGTTTTATAATCATTGTAATTCATAATGCGAATATTGTGCTGATATTAATATGAATACTATTATTTATGTAATAGTGTTTCTTTATATACATATATTTTATAGAACTATATTAAATATCTATAACATCCATATATATTTTATTGTAGCATTTTACATTCCTTTCATAGGATGATCAACTTAGATTGAACAAACAATAATATAAAAAGGATAATAGACTTTACAGTAGGCTATGGAGCATGATGTAAAATTTCAGACAAGAACCATCATGCATTGAGAAATTGCTTTATATCTTATATTGTATTATTTAATCCTCTTACCAATTGTATGGGATGGTGAAATCATAATTAGGAAAATTTTACATATGAGAAAAGTGTAACTGAGCGGCTTTTCTATGATCAAACAGCCAAGTATATGTCAGAATGGGAGCTGAATTCCAGATTTTCTGATTAATCCAAGTCTGTCACTTAACATCATGCTAAACTTGGGACATTTGTGCAACTGTGAATAGAGGTGTTGGTGATAACAGCTTATTCATAGAGACTGGTAAGGGTTAAAGTCATAAAATGAGATAATACATGTAAGATTTGATCAACTGTAAAACACCATGCAATTTTTTGTTAGAGAGCTTGCCACTGAGTGGATATAATGCTGTGTTAAATTGGGTGAAACAAGCTCTTCCATTTATAGAAGTTCAGAAAGGGATAATGTCAAAGTGTTATGGGAGAGATTGTTACCAATGCAAAATATCTGCTTTGATTAATTTAATTTCATACTCACAAATTTCTCATTTATTTATTGATTCCATTGTAGAGTTGAAAAGCAAGAGTTCAGCAAGGATAAATAAAATTTTTGACAGTGACTGGGTTCAAAATTAGAATGTCTCTAAAAGCTATGTTCTTTTGTCTACCCTCTACTCACTTTGAACCATGTGCATGTCCTCAGTGGGGAAAAGATGCTTCTACATTTATTAGCACTCTGGACTACTCTACTTATGATTTGAAGACAGGCATGGTCCTGCAGGTAAAAAGGAGACAGACCCGTGATCAGATTATTATAACATAAAATCATAATTATTTAAATAAATAAAGCCTTATCAAATTGACTTCCTAAGGCTCTTACCATCTGTATTTTTGTTTTTCCTGCAAGTACAGTCTGGCTTTTCAAAATTCTGACAGTGGTTGCAGGGAAAGCAAGGAGTATTGAAAAGAGAAGAAAGTTCTTTTAAGGCCTCGGGGCAAGCTCTGAGTTCTCTAGATGGATTTACTTCACATTCTTTGGTGAAACTTCTGTGCATATCAAAATCTCTTGCAAGACACCATTCACTGTCCCTTCAGATGCACAGTTTAGTGATGAATGTTGACCATTTCTCCACTTCTGTGTGCATATTTGTAACAAATTCAGATCTCCAACCTCTAAAATAACAAATACAGATTTGCAAATTTTCAATTTCTTTTGTTTTCCTTGAGACAATAAGTATTACTTTTTAATCAATTGAGTTTAAATTACATTTTAATTTATTTAATTCCCAAGCATCTGCCTACAACAAGCACCTGGAATGCATTCTTTTCTGGTCTGGAATATAGATGCTTCGGCCACCCGGGTGCCTTCTGTGGCACCTACTCATTGTAAATGCTTACTCTGTTACCCCACTCAGAGAGTCTGCCCAGATGACCTTTTCTTCTAGAATGAGTTCCTTGTGTTTTGTTTTTACAGAGAACCCAGAGCTTATCTAAAACACTGAGCATATTGAGAGTGGAAAGTTTGCATTTAAATCTCTAATGCCTTCCATAGAATTTGAATAAAAGAGACAATTACTTAAAAATAAATAAAAAAAAAGCAGTAAACAAACTGATCGCCAACAGAACAATCTACAATCCAAATGGAACATTCTCATGAACAACATGAGTTTTGTTGAGAGTTGAACAACATGAGTTTTGTTGTTACTTTGTTGAGAGTAACACACTTTCAGTATGTTGGACTCTAGTTCTGTTCTCCAATATTTCCAGTTTTATTCCTCTGGGCATAGGACCAGGTTTTAGTTCACCCATGCAATACAGTTTAGACATGACCAGGATGCTTATTTAGGCCAAGGAAGCACATGTGTCTCCTCTGGGAAAAATAATTTAAGATCTAGTATGTGATTCTCCTTATTTCCCTTTCCTGTGATATGGAGCCATGTGATCTTCCAAATTGGTGAGACTATATCTAAGCCTGAACTCTGATTAAGTCAGATACAAACTCCCATCCCTGCCAACCTGCAATGACTTGTGAACGATAAAGAAATTTTTTATTACTTTGAGATTTTGGGGTTATGGGAGCAAAAACTACTTTTTTTCTGAATAACATAATTAACACTATTTATAAAATTGACATTTTAATGTAATTATCTTGGTTTAAATTGATAATCTGTTATTCATATATATATATATATATATATATATATATATATATAAAATTGCACTTTAGGTTCTGGGGTACATGTGCAGGTCATGCAGGATTGTTGCATAGGTATATACATGGCAGTGTGGTTTGCTGTCTCCATCCTTCATTATAGTGAATGTCAGAAGAGATTTGGATAATTCTGCTTCTTGGGCTCTTATACATTTTCCCGCCAAGTGCAGTAGCTCGAGCCTGTGATCCATCCCCGCACATTGGGAGGCAGAGGTGGTGTACAAGGAGGCTTTTCCTTAGTTCAGATACAGACGGGATCCTTGCCACAGAGCTGTGAAAATTTAGGCTCGCAGACAATTTGAAGGCTGAATAAGGCAAGGTTCTACTGGGTAAAAGAGAAGAAAAGGGGAAACAGAGACCTTTCACGAAGCCAGAGTCCCTGCTGGTACGCTTCCTGCCTTGCAGTTCAGATCTGATTCAACACAGGAAGAGGGGCCAGGCTCTTCCCAGCTGCAAACAGTGCAAACTTCTGTGGCTCCACTCCACTGTTCATTCTCCCCAGTGCACAGGGAGCCCTTCCCACCTTGGTGTCTCAGTGTGAGAATCACATGAGACGGGGAGTTTGAGACCAGGTGGGGCAGCAAGACCTTGCCTCTAAAAAAATTATTAAAAAAAATATAGATGGGCATGGTGTACACCTGTAGTCCCAGCTACACAAGAGGCTGATGGGGAGGATCACTTGACTCCAGGAGTTTGAGCCTGCCGTGAGATAGAATGGTGCCACTACACTCCAGCCTGGATAACAGAGGAAGACTTAGTCTCTAAAACACCTTTCCTCCTTAAAACAACTTTCCTCCCTCATCTGTGAACAAATAAAAACACCTTTCCTCCCTCATCTGTGAACAAATGTACATGGCAGCTCACCTCGAAGTGCGCATTCTATAACAAAAGGAAGGCCCATTTCATTCACTTGAGAGTTTTAAAAAATAATAGAAAGCTATGTTTATATGCTGTACTGTACCTTAAAAAGTTTTGCTTGCTTTGGTGTGTCAGAGACTATCAGAAGCCCAAATGTCTGTGTTCTAAATGAGAAAGGAGTAACCATAACTGAATTTCATCACTTTGGTCATCTCAGGAATAAAGCAGCAAGTGCAGAAGTGGTCATCTTAATAATTAGAAGTGATAACTGGGTGTTGTCATTGTGCTTGACTGTGGATAATAAACTTCCCAGAATCCCTACCCTCAAATTCTCAATGTATGTGGAATAGAAATTCTGCTAAAATCATTAACATTGTTTAAGAAAAAAAATCTCATGAGCTGAGGGCCAAGGAATCAGTCGAATATGTGACATAGTTATTCTTTAATGTTATGCATTAGTCCATTTTTACACTGATATAAAGAATTCTTAGAGACTGTGTAATTTATTAAGGAGAGAGGGTTCATTGACTCATAGTTCCATGTGGCTGGGGAAGCCTCAAAAAACTTAGAATCGTGATAGAAGGCAAGCAGGCATCTTCTTCACAAGGTTGCAGGAGAGAGAGAGAAGCAAGAAGGAGGAACTTCCAAACACTTATAAAACCATCAGATCTCATGAGAACCCACTATCAAGAGAACAGCCTGGAGAAAGTGCCTCTGTGATCCAGTCCCTCTCTTGACAAATAGGGATTACAGGTTCCTCCTTTGGCACATGGGGATTACAGTCGAGATGAGATATGAGTGGGGACACGGAACCAAACCATATCAGCTGCTTTGGTGAAAATAGGTATTTTGTTCAAAATGCTTCTGAATTGCCTTTAAGACTTCTGAGTTTTCTCTCACTGATGCAGTAATACCTATTTGGCTCTATTTATTCCCCCTTCCCACAAAATGACTTCTTGTGTAATTTTAGCTAAAAATTCTTCTAAAACAAGGAGGCAGCATACAAACAAGAAAAAGCCTTCAAGTTTTGATATTTAAGAGGAGGTTCTAGGAGTAGTTACACTGACTGTGACAAAGTGTTAGGAGAGACTCTGGCTATAAAAACAAAAACACTAGGATGGCATAGTACATAGGTAATTGTCTTCTGTGAAAGAAGACTGCCTAATGGTAATTACCGTGGTAATAATAGCTAACACTTTTTATGTGTCAGTAACTAAGAACTAGATATGTTGATTAATTTAATACTGAATAGCATAAAATATTAGCCCATTTTACAGATTCACAAATCCAGACACTGAGATAAGTAGTTCAAGGTCATATGCCTATGTCCAGTAAGTACTGGAGCTTCGATTCAAATACAAACATAGACCAAATATTCTTATTAGAGTAAATTCATAAATAAATATTTATGATGATATTAGGAAATTATGGCAATATTAAAAGGTGTTCAGGGTAATATTTTGGAAGTTAGAAGGTATGCATCATTTTGTTTTTTGAGACAGATTCTTGCTGTGTCACCCAGGCTGGAGTGCAATGGCACAATCTCGGCTCACTGCAACCTCTGCCTCCGGGTTCAAGCGATTCTCCTGCCTCATACACACATACATATACACATATATGTACACACACAAATATATGTGTGTATATATACATGCATCTATACATATATGTGCCTTATCATTTTAATCCATATGTGTATATATATGTGTGTGTGTGTGTGTGTATATATATATATATATATATATATATATGGGTATATATGTATCTGTGTATAAGTATATATACATATATACATGTACATGCACAAATATACATATATACGCATATATGTATTATTATATATATACAGCATCAAATATATGTATTCAAATTTATGTATTTGAAATACATATGTGTGTATATATAGCTTCTGTGAAATATATATACACACATATATATATATAATATATACACATATATATATATATATATATTTCCTGATCAGAGGCTATGTATAGACTAAGTTCAGAGACACTGAGAAATTTAAAGTCACAAAATCTCAGGAGTTAGAAACAACAAAATTTGTTTCTTACTCAAAGTATTGATTGGTTGATTGTGTTTGTGGTCAACATTCCTTTTTCATTCTTTGGTCCAGGCTGAAGAAAGAACTTCCAGTTATTAGTCCTTTTTTTTTTTAACAAAGAGAAAAGAAAAACTGTGGAAACACATACTGATTTTTAAAGATTGTGTTCATTCGGATGTCATGTTCCTTGATCAAGTGAGTCACATGGCTGAGTAGGCATTAAGATGGTGTAATTTTTTTTCCCTATAGGAGGGGCACCAAGGGGGTCTTGTATGAGTGGATGAGGTAGAGACTAATACAATCTCCTATAAATAGAAAATTGGCAGCAAAACTGTCTCTCAACCTCAGAACCTTTAATTTCAAGTGTAGTTTTAATTTTACTGCACACTAGCTGACAAGCAGCCTATTTGATAATGGCAGTCTCAGAAAACAAAACAACTGCTATTGCAGAGCTGAGTACTCCTTTGCCTTTTATGCACTGAGATCTCATATATTTCCCAATTCACTGTGAATAAGTTGAATCTCAAAGAGAAGATAATTATTATCCTTGAATAATAATATGATGTCAAATATTAGGTAGACTCTTAAGTCTGTGTTGATCTATTTGCCAGAGGTTTTTCATTCCTCTTTTCCCAGACATACTCATGAGAAACATTTGTTTTAAAATTACCCTGATTCCCACAGTAATGAATTCATACTGGTTTACTCAAACTAGGTATTACACTCAATCTCACTTTCTGTCACTTAAGGCTGCTCCCTCAGTGGAAATAGAATAACTTTAAGGATGTCTTAGCCATTCTCCTTTTCTGAACCATACCAACAATGTACTATTTACATAAGCCTGCTATTGACTTAGGACTTAGCCTTCTTTATCCAGTTTGAACATGACAAAATCCTTAAGAGGAAACTGAGGGATATTTTCCCAGCCTTTTAATGATTATTCTTTTTCTCCTTGGGAGTCTTGCCAAATCTTAGCTCTGGGCCTGACCCTACATATCTGAAGGCATTTTCAAATTCAAGTCCCTCTGTGGTCTCTTTCCTGGATTTATCCCAGCTTCCGAAATGGAACTTATAAGAAAAGTAAAGAGAGAAAAAAGGAATTAGTGTTATGCATTCCCCTCATTCTTCTTTTTTAGACTTTATGCAAATATTACAATCAGTCTTTTCTATTCTTGTCACTTGGTCAAGATTTGCAATACGTATCAAACTCATTGCTGTTATACTTTTTCATTATGAATCAGTCTTTCTACTCACCTGAGCTGTTATTCCTGGAGCTGCTTTTGAGTTCTTTTAATGTACAAAGTTCAACATATTATTGCAAGTGTGTAGCTTTGTCAGGGTAAAAGAGGAAACAAAACTTCCTTGTAGAAACACAGTCAGTCTTGGGACAGAAGGTGAAGATGACCAAAGTTTCTTAGTGCCTGTATTAGTCACAGTTCTCCAGATAAACAGAATCTATAGGATATACATAGATATATAAAAAGGATTTGTTATGGGAAATAACTCACATAATTATGAAGGATAAGAAGTCCCATAATGTGTAAGTTGGAGAATCGGAAAAGCCAGTGGTAAAATTTTGCCTCAGCGCAAAGCCCTGAGAACCAGGAGCTCTATTGTCAGAAGGTGAGAGAAAATGAATGTTCTAGCTCCAGAAGGGAGAGTGAATTTATCTTTCTTTCAACTTTCTATCTGGGCCCTCAGTAGACTGGCTGATGCCCACCCTCCTTTGTGAGGATGACCTCCTTTACTCAAACTCCTGATTCAAATGCTATTCTTTTCCAAAGACACACCCCAAAATAATATTTACCAGGTTTCTGGGCATCTTTAAACTCAGTAAAGTTGACACATTTAATTAACTGTTACTGTGTCTGAGCTAAAATTGATGACTGATTTCTACCTGAAGATTCTCCTCCCCATCTATTTACAGAACTTGTCTTTGATCATTGTGTGTAAGAGGCAATATGCCCCATCAGTTAAGGGTCTAATCGGAGAACCCAGCCCACCTGGGTTTCAATTCTTAGTTGCTTGACTGATCCTAATTAAGTTATGTAGCTGTTTCAATTTTCTATTTTCAATTTTTTATAAAGGGATGCATAACAGTACTTACATCTTAAGGTCATTATCTGCATTAAATAAAATAAAAAGTAAACATTTTACACCATACTTAGCACAGAATTAATTCTTATTAAATATTAAGTATCATTGATGGCAACTTGGATTAGGATACTGACCTTCATTATTTATTTTTCCTTCACTGTTATAGCTGTTTTGATACAATAATTTTATAATTATACTATAATTTTATTATTTTAATTTTCAATGATTTCATTTAAATGCTATATTAGTCAATTTTCATACTACTATGAAGAAATACCCAAGACTGGGTCATTTATAAAGAAGAAGAGGGATGAGTTCTTTATAAAGAAGAAGAATGGGCTCACAGTTCCACATGGCTGGGAAGGTCTCACAATCATGGCAGAAGGTGGAGGAAGAGGAAAGCCATGCCTAATGTGGTGGCAGGCAAGAGAGCTTGTGCAGGGGAACTGCCCTTTATTTATTATTTTATTATTTTTATTTTATTAATATATATATATATTTTTTTCTTGCATTTTAGGTTTGGGGTACATGTGAAGAACATGCAAGATTGTTGCATAGGTACATACATGGCAATGTGGTTTGCTGCCTTCCTCCCTATCACCTATATCTGGCATTTCTCCCAATGGAGGTGGGGAGTTTCTCCCCAACTCCCCACCCCCCACTGTCCCACCCCTAGATCCCCCCACAGACCCCAGTATGTGATGCTCCCCTCCCCATGTCCATGTGTTCTCATTGTTCAACACCCGCCTATGAGTGAGAACATGCAGTGTTTGATTTTCTGTTCTTGTGTCAGTTTGCTGAGAATTATGGTTTCCAGGTTCATCCATGTCCCTACAAAGGACACAAATTCATCGTTTTTTGTGGCTGCATAGTATTCCATGGGGTATATGTGCCACATTTTCCCTGTCCAGTCTATCATCCATGGGCATTTGGGTTGGTTCCAAGTCTTTGCTATTGTAAACAGTGCTGCAATGAACATTCGTGTGCACGTGTCCTTATAGTAGAACGATGTATAGTCCTTTGGATATATACCTAGTAATGGGATTGCTGGGTCAAATGGAATTTCTATTTTTAGGTCCTTGAGGAATCGCCACACTGTCTTCCACAATGGTTGAACTAATTTACATTCCCACCAACAGTGTAAAAGTGTTCCTATTTCTCCACATCCTCTCCAGCATCTGTTGTCTCCAGATTTTTTAACGATCACCATTCTAAGTGGCGTGAGATGGTTTCTCAATGTAGTTTTGATTTGCATTTCTCTAATGATCAGTGATGATGAGCATTTTTTCATATGTTTATTGGCCTCATATATGTCTTCTTTTGTAAAGTGTCTGTTCATATCCTTTGCCCACTTTTGAATGGGCTTGTTTGTTTTTTATTTTGTAAATTTGTTTTAGTTCTTTGTAGATTCTGGATGTTAGCCCTTTGTCAGATGGGTAGATTGTGAAAATTTTTCCCCATTCTGTTGGTTGATGATTCACTCTAATGATTGTTTCTTTTACTGTGCAGAAGCTCTGGAGTTTAATTAGGTCCTATTTGTCTATTTCAGCTTTCGTTGCCAATGCTTTTGGTATTTCAGTCATGAAGTCCTTGCCTATGCCTATGTCCTGAATGGTTTTGCCTTTATAAAACCATCAGTTCTCATGAGACTCGCTCACTCTCATGAGGACAGCACAGGGAAAAACCTACCCCCATGATTTAATTACCTCCCACCAGGTCTCTCCCAAGACATATGGAGATTATGAGAGCTAAAATTCAAGATGAGGTTTGGGTGGGAACATTGCCAAACCATATCAAATGCCATCCAAGAAATTATGTTTGGCACATGATATTCATGTTATATTCTCAAAATCCCTGTAAGGGAGTAGACAGAATTGCTCCTACAGATACAAAAGCTGTATTTAGACAGGTTAGGTAAATTATAAAAGATTTAAGAGGCACGGTTAGTATTTGATTCTACATCTGTTTTATTTGAGAGTGTTCATACCTGTTGCTATGGTTTGAATATTTCCCCAAGGTTTATGTGTTAGGAAACTTAAATCCCAAGTTTACATGTTGATTAGTGGTGGGGCCTTTGGGAGATAATTAGGACTAGATAAGGTCATCAGGGTTAGGGCCTTGTGTTAAGACTGGTGGCTTTATAAAGAGAGGAAGAGAGACCCTGAACTAGCACGTACACTCTTACCCTCTCATTTTACAATGCCTTGCATCATGTTTTGACACAGCAAGAAGGCCCTCCCTGGATGCTGACTCCTCAATCTTGGACTTTCCAGCCATCAGAACATAAAAGATATTTTTTTCTTTACTAGTTAATCTCTGGTATTTTGTTACAGCAACAGAAAATGAACTATTACCTTCTCTTTCCACCATACCTCTTTACTTTTCCAAAAATAGCAACTTATATATAATAGGTTTTTAATGAAGAACTTCCTTTCCCATGCTTCTTGCTTCTATATGAAGGGAAACTCATTACTGTGACTTTCCTTTCCTGTCCCCGGTTTACACATCCTGTTCCTATTGTTGATGACTTATGGGAAAAAACGGGAGCAATTGTGTTTCAGTTCTTCACTTTTCACTCCTTTCAGGAATCTGGCCATTAACAGTGAACGTGTGGCTTGGTGTGCTGGAAGGCCTGCAGTAAGTCTAATTGTAAAGAACTCACCCTTGAAAAGAGCTACTTACGATCATTTGGACAGGTCTGCCTAATTCTGGGCAGGCTTTTAGGAAACTCACTGTTCCTGTGCAATTGACCACATCCACCTACACAGTTTTTAACAATAGCAGAGAAAGTATTTTCATTTCCCTTCACCTTATTTCTAACTCTATCTCAGTTCGTTTTAAATTGAAAAAGTAAAACATTCATTTTATTGAGTCTTTTCATAGATGATTGTCAAGACTGACCTTTTAAAGTGATTCCAAAGGACAGACAGTTTCACTGGTCATTTGGAAGGCAACCAGATTTTTCAATGTCATGTACAGGGTTGCTCAAACTTTTTCCCCAGCATTGAATGCTAGAGCTTTCAAAGTTAAAGCTAACTTCAGGAATATACGAATATCTCCTATCTTTCCATCTTGGAGGTTATTAGCAAATAATTTTTAGATACTTGATCTTATTTATTTTTTTTGAGGGTGGAGTGCAATGGCACTATCTCAGCTCATTGCAACCTCTGCCTCCCTGGTTCAAGTGATTCGCCTGCCTCATTATCCTGAGTAACTGGGATTACAGGTGCATGCCACCATACCCAGATAATTTTTGTATTTTTAGTAGAGACAGGGTTTTACCATGTTGGTTAGGCAAGTCTTGAACTACTGACCTCGTGATCCACCTGGCTTAGCCTCCCAAAGTGCTTGGGATTACAGGTGTGAACCACTGTTTTTTTTTTTTTTTCTTCTTCAGTAAGTGCTTGCCAAATCTGGGGGGACAGGAATCCATTTAATAATCAACCAAAAACTATGTATCTCTCATCTTCCAAGTGAAGACAAAAAAGTAAAAGCAAAAGATTACAGTTAGTTTGCATTTCTTTTATTTCTTCTTTTATTTATGTATTGAACTGTCTTTTCACAGTTTTTGAAACCCCTGTTGTATGACAAGGGCTTCAATTGCACTGGTGATATAAAGGTGAGTAGATAAAAAGGATTCTTATGGTCAGAGAATACAGGTAGGAAGTCTGTGTAATACCAAATATCTGTTACTTGTTTATGCTACTTTATTTGTAAAATCTGGCCCTAGTTAGCTTCAGAAAAGAATGAAAATATATTGAGGACATTCAAGTCTCTGCTGGGATAAAATAGGGACATCAGTCACTTGGAAAGAAAAGAAACCGTGGAGATTTCAAGACATGGGACAGCTAAAGTGATTGGATTCTCTAACTGGAGAGCTGCCATTAGTGTGATGGAGCTTTGATAACTTTCAGTCTCTCTGTCTTTCCCTGCCATTGGTTGGATATTTGGGTGGATCAGACTGTGTTAGGTGCTTGCTTTTGATTCATTACCTGTAGCCCCTATGGCATCTATGACCTTAAGGGGTTGGTCATAAAAACAGTGCCATAGCCACAGCCGTGTTAGAGCTACTTCTAGAAAGGGCAGAATCATTGTGAACTGAACACCCACTTCCAGGAGGCTCTATGCAACAGTCAAAATAGATTTTTTATAGGTCAAAATAGTAGAATACCATAAATTTCGTACGGTACAACCTAAAAATCCATTTGGCATTTTGGGCTGAGCACATTTACACTCTCTTCTCTCACATGTTCAAGGATGTTACCAATCAAAGTGATTGAACAATCCCACAGTAACCCTCAGGATTCCACAGGAAATGTGGACGTTCCACTTTCTATTTTATGTTTAAATAACTATATGCTTACTTCTCATGGAGGAATGAGAATAGGAACTGCATGGATTATTTACTTTGGATGCCAGGTGGAATATATAAGCAGACTGCTTGGCTGGATCGCTGCTCAAAGAATGTTCGTTGAAGAACAGAAAATTTATTCAACAAACCAATCACTCTTACTTGCTTGGGGCTGAGATGTTCTAGTGTCAAAATCGGAAAGCTCTAGGTATATTGGGGCAAGCTGGTTACCTATGGCTTAAGCCAGTGTATACGTGTAGTTATCCTATAATGCACAATTTGGAAGAGGAAAATAGCTAAAACTAGCAGAGAAATAAAAAGAAATGTATTATGCTTCAAGGACCCATGATAGTGCCTGACAAGCAGTTGCTATTTGACAGATGAGATTCATAATAAAAATAAAATTAATATATCTTTCAAACATACTATATAGGATAAATTGCATTAAAAGAAGTAAACATGCCATCTCAGGTTATCCTTCAATCACCCCTTCTATTACCATTTCTCAGATTTGAAATTGGCTTAATCTCATACAGATTAATCTAAGGAGAGTATGTAACTTAACAAGGGTCATGGAGTTTATAAGTAGTGCCACTAAGATATTCACTGAAATTTCTGTGACTCAAATCATGTCTTTCAAGGAGAACTGTCTGTGTTCTTCCTCCCATTACTTTGGCTGGTTTCCCTTGTTTTGTTCCTGACTTGTGATTCTTGGCATTTCTCTGTCTTGAATACTGTTCATAATTTCCTAGCTTCTCATTTGTCTGCCCACATGAGCCTGATTACACCCCATACTCAATCACTGATTTTCATTACTTATTAATTTATTCAATTATTCTACCAATATTTAATGCATGCCCAGTTTGTGTATAAGTCAGGAAACTTGACCTCTGTCCTTCTAGTAGTAGGAGAATCTTCATGTGTAGTAGGGGATTTTACTGTATTCAGTATTACAACCTCAATCATATTCTAACAGTCTATATAAGATTAGCACTTCTCTGGAAAAGATTTTACTTTTTCCTCAAGGACCAGAGCCTTATTCTCTTGACTCAAGACTCAGGGTTCAGAGCTTAGGTCTTACTGTCTGTATTAGTATGTTCTCACACTGATGTAAAGATAATACCTGAGACGGGGTGATTTATAAAGGAAAGAAGTTTAATTGATTCACAGTTACGCATAGCTGAGGAGGCCTCAGGAAGCTTACACTCATGATGGAAGGGGAAGCAGTCGCCTTCCTCACAATGCAGCAGGAGAGAGTGTGTACAAGCGCAGGAAAAACTGTCATTTATAAAACCATCGGATCTTATGACAATTCACTCGAAATCATGAGAATGGCATGGGGCAAACATCCTCCAAAATCCAATAACTTCTATCCCTTGATCTGTAGGGATTACAGTTGGAGATGAGATTTGGGTGGGGACACAGTGCCAAATTATATCACTGTCTAACCTGTTTTCCTCTTGTCCTGAAAGGTATTTTTTTTTTAAGACAAAAGATTAATACAGCTACAGGCAAAACTCTCACACTGAATGGTTATTTTGTTCTTTTTAGAAAACAAATACCACCTGTGCAACCCATGTGTATACAACCATGACAGTCTTTGAATAATCAGCAATGAAATAGACACAGGCTCAATGTTCCATGGCATGACTGTAAAGTGTAGAATAATAAAAAACGTGATCTGGAAAAATGCTTGCTGAGAGGAAAGTTGTCCTGTTGTCTGAAGCTTCGTTTTCAAGTTCATTTTTGTTGTAAATGAACTAAGGTTGTGGGCTGTGACTTCTTCATTCCACTCTGTTACCAGCTTTGGCTGGGAAGAAATTCTCACCTTGGATTTCTCACTGACTAAATGGGACCCAGAGATAAAGACCCAATAGAAAGTGCTGTTCCGAGGAGCCAGCTGTAAAAAATATCACAACATAATATTTGGAGACCTAGATATTTAGTTACATCTTTCATGGCAAATATAACATTGGTACATTGTATCAGTACATTTTTGTTTCTCTTTATCTTCAAATACCATCTAAAAATATACAGTATGACATAATTTTGAAAGCCTAATATTTCCAGGAGGTATTTATTGCAGTGAGTATTTGAGGATGCAGAATGGGCTGAGGTAGAGCTCTCACTTTATCTCACTTCCAAGTCTCTGAGTGCGACTCAATCTTCCTAGGTTGATCCTGAGTTGTATCTTGCTCCCCTTGATCACCATCATGCCCAAATCTCTGGCCACCAGAGACCTATTTCTCAAGGAGTAGTTATTGAGGCAGTTTTTTGTTTATCCCCAGAGTTGTGCTGACTGTAGAGAACAGACAGTCTTTTGAGTCACTTTGGGAAAAATGCAGGTCGTCCATGAAGGCTTCTCCATGTTGGCAAAGCGGACTTGCTCTGAAAGGGGCAAGTCATTGCAGTGAGCAATTAGGTTTCAGATCAACCCAGGGATTAGTCTACATTTGGTGAAAACACTTGGATTCCCACGAAGCTGGCTCCCATGGTTGGGAATGACGCAACTGGAGTCATGAGTTAAGATAGGGTGATCGTACTTGAAGTAGTAAGCAGAGCACTCATCTCAGGAGCTGGGGAAATGAGGGAAACATGAGTGCTTGGAGGTGCTTTACAGCCTCTTCTGGATGATCTAGGGCATCCTCTCACATTCTGCAACAGACATGGTGGTACATGGGCAGCAGCAATGCTGAAATGCTTTCTCCAGCTGTGTAAAAACATACATCTGTCTCTGATAGGAGTCAGTGACTGTGTGAGTATGGAACATAGAGAAATTTTGTCTCAGCATTGATCAATGTGGGCACCCATGAAAGAAGGGTAATGTAAGCCCAAGAAAATGTCAGATGGGAGGCTGCTGCAAGAATAGAGATAGTGGTGTGGCTGCAGGTGGGGAGATGTTTCATCAAAGCAACAGAGATGTCATTGCCAGCAGCACCAATGGCGTGTGTGTGTGTGTGTGTGTGTGTGTGTGTGTGTGTGTGTGTGTGTTTTAATAAACTTAGACTCACAGAACTGAATCAGGGTAACTTCTTTGACAATCTCCTTATGGTCCAGCTAGTTGATGCATCATCAGTAGAAGGAGTAGCAGCAACCATAAAAGAAAACACTCTGGAGAGGAAGGTGGGAAGAGCTAGTTTGGGACAAGCTGAAAAGCTCACAGGCCATTTGTTGTGTACTGGAAAGCATGTCTAGCTCAGATTATCTGGGGATGCTGTTGGGGAATATTATCTAGTTAGCTGCTCTATTCTAAACCAGAGGTCCATTTGTCTTAGGGAGGACTGGTGCCTTCCTCTGCTCAATCAGGAACATGGTGCCCACCTGACCCAGTAAAGCAACTCCACTTGTTTCCATAGGAAGACATAGGATGATGGGCACCTTTCCTTAGGGGAGAAAGGCTTCCTTGCATGGAGAAGTTTCTACTTCCTTTTGTGCCACAGGTAGTTTTCAGGAAGACTAGTCTGTAACTTTCTGGTTTCCTAAGGAAGAGTTTTATAGGAGAAACTCACTTTACACTCTTTTTTTAAAGAGAGGGGCAGACTGAAATACCCAAGGTGACCTGCAGGGAGGGCACATCAACCAGAGGAGGGGAGAAAAGAGAAAAAAGCTGCTGACCAGGGAGCATCTCTGGGTCACATTTTTTCCCCATGCAATCCTTTCTACCTTCAAAGCCAAGGCCTCCTTCAGAAGTGGTTATGGTCAAACAAGCCAAGATTGCTCTGGACAAGGTCCCTACCTTTGCAAGGTCCCTACCAAGAGGCTTGGTTCCAGATGGTCCAGGAAGTTGGAGTCCCTCTGAAATTCAAGGACCGGGAGGTTGGCAGCCTGCTTCTCTGGATGTGAATGCTATTCTTTGTCAGAAGTGCATTATTTTAGCCAGGCATGGTGACTCAGGACTGTCATCCTAGCACTTTGGGAGGCTGAAGCTGGAGGATCACTTGAGTCCACAAGCTTGAGGCTGCAGGGAGCTATGATAGCACCACTGCACTTCAGCCTGAGTGACAGAGTGAGACCCTGACTTTCAAAAGAATAGAAGTACTTTATATCTTCAATCACATGGAATTCATATCATGGAAGAGTAAAGAAAATGAAGACTACAAGTATTTGTGAATCAGATATGATGTGCTAAACGTACTGCTCCATGACATATAGTTTCATTAAGTCTTATGTTTACACAGGGAGTTAAATCTTTGTACCCCACTTTGCAGATGAGTACTTTGAGCACAACCTTGGCTTTTCAACTTAGCAGGGTTTGAATTCAGATATCACTTGTTAGGGCCAGAGTCTTCAAGTGGGCTAGATACTCACAGCTCTTTTTTTCTTGGTGTGACAAATTCCATGGACTCCAAGTCATTTTAAATAAGAGCACCTATTATTTAAAATAAAAATAACCTCTCATAGTCTTCTAAAAAGCATGTGAGGGTAGTAAATGGGTCTATTTAATCATAATTTATGAATATCATTTATGACAGAGACAAGAAGAAATAATGTACCTATGGACTTCAGCTTTTGTTTAACAAAATGCTAGTATTTTGAAATTCTCTCCTGCAATCTCAGTGTGGCTCTCTTTTTACTTGATCTTGCTCTCTTTCACTGGTCTGGGCTTATGGACCAGCCAGACCTGTGTTTGGATTTGAGCTTCACTACTTCTAGGCTACATGGCCTTGTAAAATACCGATCCCTGTTGCTTCTTTTAACTGTCACTCCTAAGAAAAGGCCTTAGAAACAGAACTGCTGCTTGACCCAGCAATCCTGTTACTGGGTATATACCCAAAGAACTATAAATTGTTCTGTCAAAAAGATATATGCACACATATGTTCATTGTAGTCAAAAAGATATATGCACACATATGTTCATTGTAGCACTATTCACTATAGCAAAGACATGGAATCAATCCAAATGCCCATCAGTGGTAGACTGGATAAAGAAAATGTGGTGCATACACACCATGGAATACTATGCAGGCATAAAAAGGATGAGATTATATCCTTTGAAGGAACTTAGACAGAGTTAGAGGTCAGTATCCTTTGCGAACTAATGCAGCAACAGAAAAACCAAATACTGCATGTTCCCACTTTTAAGTGGGAGCTAAATGATAAGAAAACATGAATATATCAAGGGGAATACCACACACTATGGGCTACTGGAAAATGTAGGATGGGAGGAGGAGGAAGATCAGGAAAAATAACTTATCGGTACTAAGCTGGGGGATGAAATAACTAATGGGTACTAAAATATATAAATAAAAATATATTTACTAAAAATAATGAATGGGTACTAACCTGGATGATGAAATAATCTGTACAACAAACCCCCAGGGCAAAGTTTACCTATATGACAAACCTGCACATGTACCCTGATATGGTTCAGCTCTATGTTCCCACCCTAAACTCGTTACAAATGGTAACTCTCACAATTCCCACATGTTGTGGGAGAAATCTAGTGGGAGGTAATTGAATCATGGGTGTGGGTCTTTCCCATAATAGTGAATAAGTCTCAGGAGATCTGATGGTTTTATAAACAGGAGCTTTCCTGCACAAGCTCTCTCTTTGCCTGCTGCCATCCACGTAAGACGTGACTTGCTCCTCTTTGCCTTCCACCATGATTGTGCGGCTTCCCTAGTCATGTGGAACTGTAAGTCCATTAAACCCTTTTACCTGTATAAATTAGCCAGTCTCAAGTATGTCTTTATCAGCAGCGTGAAAACAAACTAACGCATACCCTGAACTTGAGATGAAAGTTTTACTAAAAGAAAAGGTCTAATGATGCCTTCTTTATATGGTGGCTCTGAGAATTAAGCAAGGTGAACCCTGTGATGCACCATTAACACAGGAGGCTAGTCACCAGTGACTCTATTCCTGTATGCCTAGTGAAGTGTCTTCTGCTTAATGCAAGTTAAGGTCAATACTGTCATACTTAACTGAATGTAGCACAACTGGAAAGGACATTTTTCAAAGAGTTTTCACAAAATATCACAAATGTATGTTTCTGAAATTAAAAAATATTTTGTAGAGTGTGCCACATGACCTTATCTCTGGATATACACCTGAAGAAGTCAGTGGAATCATCAAAAAAAAAAAAAAAAAAAAAAAAAAAAAAAAAAAAAAGAGAAGAGCATGTCAGTGTATTCCAGTTCCATAGCAGTAAACTGAGTTGAAAAACAACTCAGGGAAGCTGATAAACAGTGACAAGCCTGATATGGCAGCAATAGCACTGAAAATTAGCTTTCCTGATAACAGGGGCATTCTTTGCTAGCTAGAGCAGTTTACTGCTCTTCCCTTCACTCTTTCTTATTTATTTCACTTTATTTTTAGTCAGTTGTGCATGGGACTTTATTGCCTCAAAGAGATATGAACAGAGTTTTAGATGGTGACATCATTGCAAAGCTCAGATGTGTTCATTGCTGTAAGCAGAAAGCTTCTGGCAGGCTGCAGTTTAATGAGGCAATCTCAAAGCCGCTTAGACCATTGTTTGCCGTTTGCCTTTGTTTGCAAATTCAGCACAAATTCATGAAATCTGCCAGAAAATGACAAGAATCTAGCAAAATTACTCATAACTCAAGGGACTGGGTGAAACCACTGTCATTGCCACTTTCTTTGGCAGTTTGAGACAGCCAATGAGACGGGCACCTGCAGGGTGTTTACAAGATCAGGATAACAGCAATTTGGTCCACTGTCCTCAACAATTGCACCTTTGAGACTCAGGATCCTGGATCCCATGGAAGTTGTTAAAAACATCTCTGCTGCCCAGAAAATTACTTTCTGAAAATAGCCCTGGAAAATGAGGTCTCAATGAAAGTGAAGATTAGCATTAAATTTCCAAGTTAAAAAAAAAAAGAACTAGCTTATTTTTCTTAGACATATAGCAAATTACAACAGGAAGAAAAGAAGGAAGGAAGGAAGGGAGGAAGGAAAGAAGGGAGGGACGGAGGGAGAGAGGGAGGGAGGAAGTTGAACAAAAAGAACAGAACTCCATCATGGAGGGCTCTAAGGCCTCGAATGATTTGGTCCCCTCCTGTCACTTCAACCTCATCTCGTTGCACTCACCTGCCTCCGCTGTGCTTCAAGCACACTGACTTCTAACATTCCCTTAAGCAATAAACATATCCACATTTCAGAGCTTTGCAGTTTCACTTCCTTAACCTAGAAATCTTCCAGCTGTGTTAGGAAGGATACCTTTTCATCCTCTTTATCAATTCCTTGAGAGGACTTTACTGATGACTTCTTCTAAAGTCAACCATCCCCTGTCAACCCAATCTCAGTATTCGGTGTGTTTCTTTCATAACTCTGGTTATAGCCTGCAGTTAAGCTGTTTCCTTAAAAGTGGTAACTAATATATTTTAGCACTTACTATTTATATATGCTTGATACTATTTAACGTAATGAAACTTAGTTATCACCGCGACTTTAAGACATAGGGACTGTTGCTATCCCCTTTTAGCATATGACAGAAAATTGAGGCATAAGAAAGTTAAGTAACTTGTCCACAGTCACATGGTTAGGAAGAGGTGGGACCAGAACCCAAATCCCAGCCTTCTTGTTAGACTACCTTGCTGTCCTGGCTCTCTTGCTTTGTGTTCTGTCTCCCTATCCTAGAAGGGAAGTTTAGGAGGGCAGAGACCTCTCCCGACTTCACTATTGCATCTCTAGTGCATGGAACAGTGTGTGGCACATACTCTGTGCTCATGTATTTGTTGAAAAATTTAATTAAAGAAAAAGGAAACATTTCAGAAGAAGAAACATGAAGAGTTAGGGCTGCAAACACACACACACACACACACACACACACACACACTCACACACACACACACACACACACCCTACAAAAGACTCACATAACAGATATGAGGGATCAAATCTTTGTTCTAGATTCCTGGTTGCAATTCTGGGCTTTGTGCTTATCTGATTCTTTATTTTTCCCAGTGTTATAAATATTATAATATTATAAGCACCTAGCAGGATATAGTGAACCTTGAGTATGTGGCAGTAACCGTGATGAAGAAGTAGAGGAAGAGGGAAGAGAGACAAAAAAAGAAAAGAGAAAGACAAAACTGGCTCATTGTAGGGAGACTATGCTTGCATAAAAGTACTCTTTTTTGAACTATGAATTGTTGTATAAACTTTACATAGACTTTCCCTTAACTCTTGAGTACCATGATTTATTAGAAGATGCCTTTTACAGTCAAATATTCTTAAACTTGTATATTTGCATCTTACCAGTGGTGTGCTGGCTTATATTTAATCAGCAGCGGGGCACAGAGGCTTCTTTGTAGCAATTGCTTTTATGTGCCGTTAATAATTCTACCACGGCTGACTTCAAGCTGCCAATATGACATTACTGAATGAAGAGTTGCCTCCTCTAAGCCAGTGCGAGCTCACTCCAGTGTACCCCTGTACCCCTACAGTGTGGCCTTGCAGAAATAGTCTCTCTGAGACTCAGTTTCATGGTCCTTAAAAGGGGTGTGCCAATAAGTTTCTTCTAGGGCTGGACTTGTTGGGCAGATTAAATGTGAAAATTCATGGAAATGTCAAGCACAGTGCCTGCCATGCAGCAGTGCCCATTAATAAACATTGCTTCCTTACTCTTAAAGATAATTAAGTTTAAACAATCAAAAGGTTTCTTCAAGTTTACATTGGTAGCGGGGAGAAGTTGGGAGATAAACCAGGTCTCTTAAGCAAAACAGTATTAATCTTACTTTTCTGCTTTCTTTCATATTCTCTCTCTACAATGATTTTATCTAAACATATTTTCTTGGTTCTTATTTTGTCTGACTTAAGCTGGATGGTCAATCTCCAAAAGAACAAAATAAATGAGAAGTAATAACCGTGGCTTTGATGTCATGTTTACTTTCTAAATAGAAGGACTCTTTCAGAACATTTTACATGATAAAATGACGAAGCTGAATTCACAAGATCCTTAACATACAGATGTAAGGATTTTTATAAGAAGTATTAATCCCTTGATTTATTGCAGAAGTTTCAAAGCAACCAACTAAACACATATGCATAGATATATGTACACACATACATTGTAGTCTAATGTAGATAAGATTTATTGTGCACTGCTGTAGCGCAGACACTGTTCACCATGTGTACCTATGGATATATCTATGTTAGATTACAATTTTTATTCATAAATTTTTATGTAACTTAGAACAAGGTGACTCAAAATAATTAGTTTTGATTGATTTACTTATTCATTTATGTATTCATACTCGTAAGCATTCAAGCATCAAATCTTTGTAGAATACCTGCCATGTGTCAAACCCTGCTCTAGGCAAGAGGGTATACATAGATGAAGTCTGTGGGTCCCTTGCACTGCATACCTCACGCAGTAACTCCTGGGGAAGACAGACATATGCAGAGATAATTACAAAGTGAAAGAGGGCAAAGCACCGTGATAATAATGAAGAAGAAGCTTTGTGGAAGACACACAAAGCTCCTCATTTTCCATTTTATAAAATGAGAATTGTACAGAGGAAGGTGTGAAAGGAATGTCGCCTGTTATCTATTGATAGTTCTAATTATTTGATTATATATTTACACTGAGTAATAATTCAACATAGGACAATCTCTTCGAGATTACGTCACGGGCTACCATCAATCAAGGCTTCTTAAATTCCGGGTTTACTGGCACCTATGCGGCAATACACATTGTGGCCTGTAGATGGCAGGCGTCGCTCACTGTTTCGGTGGATCTCATCCATAACTGACGGACGATGCAGCCTTAAGCTTTGGGCCAGCAGACTCACAGTTCTGCCTGCTGCTGCTGCACAAGTGCAGAGCTGCATAGTTATTTACTTAGACCATTTTAAAATCTTGTGATGTAACATTTTTCATGTCAGGGATTTTTAATGTTCCTGAACATTTTGTGAGCAGAACTCATAACAATGCTTGTGGGAAGGGCTTCAACTTGAATAACTTTTGAGCTGCGGATGTAAATAAAGAATTATTTAAGAAAAAAAAAAAAAAAGTCGATACTGTAGAAAAAGTAAGTAAATTAAAAATAGAGGTCACTAACCCTAAATATAAATGTGCCTGTTTAGCACAGACACTATGTGCAGTGCCCACCACTTCCTTCTCTGAGATCACCTCCATGTTATCACCTTGACCCCAGGGCTAGAATTATTTCGACTCAGCAAGAATTTCTTAGCTTTCTACTATGTGCAAGATGCTGCACTGGGTGATAGGAGGATATATAGATGAATAAGCATACACCCTAACCTTATAGGACTTGTAATTTGGGGGAGAAAACTAACAACAATGCAGAAATTCTAGCGAGTTGCTATGAGAGTGGGGTGGTGGAGAATATCACACCCAATAATGGGTAGAATAATTGCAGAGAAAATGAAATTAGAATTGGCTGTGGGATTATCCAGAGAAACTTCACAGGCAGTTTTGAGGAGAAGACACTCCAAATATTTTGATGAGTTTAGGTGAAACTATATTTTACATGCCCCCTGGATAAATAAATTGTGTATTTTTTTCTCCTTTTTAAATTTGGGTCCATTTCTTGTAACACAGAAAGAAATACATGTGATAATAAATGGAAACTAATTTTAGATTTCACAACCAACAACTCTATATAATACCCAAATAAATGAGTCTATGTCCTCTGTGCAATTTATATCTTGAAATAATTGTCATTTGTACCACATTAAAATATACCTAACGGGTAACTTTGTAATTTTAGCATATGCTAATCATTTAAAAAATTGCAAAATTCAGAAAAATATGGACCATAATGAAAATAACCTGTAATCTCAACTTCCCAATACAGCTACGCCTAATATTTCTGTGTTAAACAAAATCTTAATGATTATATAAGTATTTCAATAGCAAAATATTCATATTTATGAAAAGCTAGTAAAATCAGACTAAACCTATTGATGCTTAAAGTTAGTCATGAGCATAATGACATTTTCCTGCCTTGTTAAAAATTGTAAGCAATCAATGAAAACAATTTGCATTTTAAAACTGGAAAAAAATGACCAGTCTCAGTTTTGGGCTTTGTGTCTAACAGATTTGAGTTCAAGTCCCAGTTAAAATGAGTTTTTTTTATTGCATAGTAGCTTCTCTTTCTGAGGTCCTATTTCCTTTTCTGTAAGGTGGAGTTATAATATCTATTCTTAGTTGTGAGGTTTAAGAGACGTCATGTGCTGGACCTGGCACACGGCAGGTGCTTAGTTGATATAACTCATTAAGAGAAGTTTCTTTTCTCTTTTCTACTGAGAATCCCTGGGAAGGTTGTAAACAACACTGTGGTTCAGGATTCCTTAACCTAGGGGCTATAGACCTTTGGGGTCTGACACATCTTTGTTATGGGGACTGTAGTATGTTTGTCAGCATCTGTGTTCTCCATTCAGTCGATGCCAGTGGCAATACCCCTATTTGTGGCAACCAAAAATGTTTCCAGTCATGGCCAAATGTCTCCTGGGGGCAAAATCCTCTGCATGAGAACCAGTGCCCTAGGTCTTAAAGAATGCCAGTGAAATTGATATCGCTGGAGGGGAAAGATGTGTTTCCAGCATGGCCACGCCACTGTACACCACAGACTGCACAGCTGCAAGTCTGATTGAGAGTCCTTCAGGTCTACCTTCACCAGCTTCACTCAGCTGCTGGCACTGCTACCCTTTCCTGCCTTTGCATGGATCACCTTGGTCCTGGGAAGTGCTGGACACAGCACTTTGTGTCTTAGCATCTTTTTTCCCCAAACATCTCATGGAGTATTTGACCCTCTGTTTTGCTGTAAACCCATTTTCTGGTTTGCCTGGAGTGAATGCTTCCCTCACTGCATCACAGCCTCCCGGCTGCATGGCTGCCGAATCTGCTCAAACAGGTTTCTCTCTTGGTCCTGCTTAGCAGTCTGGTTTCCCACGGGCTTTGCCCTCATCCTCAGGCTGCTGGGCTCAGGCCGGGGCAACTTTCCTAGTTTGAAATAGTGACCCAGAAACCTGGACCAAAGATATGCATATCCTCAATGACTGACGCAGAATATAACCCTTAGGAAAAAGGGTCATGTGTCTTTTTTTCTTTTTTTTTTGAGATGAAGTCTCTCTGTCACCTAGGTTGCAGTGGCGCTATCTTGGCTCACTGCAACCTCTGTCTCCCAGATTCAAGTGATTTTCCTGCCTCAGCCTTCCAAGTAGCTGGGATTACAGGTGCTTGCCACCATTCCTGGCTAATATTTTTGATAGAGTCTTTCTTGTTCTGTCACCAGGCTGGAGTGCATGGCATGCTCGGTTCACTGTAACTCCCTCCAACTCCCTGGTTCAAGTGATTCTCCTGCCTCAGCCTCCCAAGTAACTGGGATTACAGGCATGCGCCACCATGCCCAGCTAATTTTTGTGTTTTCTTGTAGAGACAGGGTTTCATCATGTTGGCCGGGAGGGTCTCGATCTCCTGACCTTATGATCCGCCTGCCTTGGCCTCCCAAAGCGCTGGGATTACAGGCGTGACCACCATACATGACCCACATGGCTAGTATAAATTACCCAGTCTCAGGTATGTCTTTATAGCAGTGTGAGAATGGACTAATACAAGTATTAACTCCATCATAACTCCACGATTGGCTATATGTCAAAATGGCTTAACTCATTGTCACAAGTGACTCATGTGACAGCATGAGATGCTTGGTGCAACAGAGAGGACATGCCATATGATTATTCCTACTTGCAACTGATTGCTTCAGGAATGGCTGGAGCAGAAGTGTGAGTGGAGAGCATGTGAGCGGACAAAACTATCTCATATACCTGGCAGATCCAGATTCCTCCAGGTCATGAGGCCATGGACCTGGGTAAGAGCCACAGTATGTTACCAGGGCCAAAACTCTTGTATTAGGGATAGTGGTGCTAGATTACTGAGTAACTAGAGATTTGTGGCTTCATCTGATAAGCAGTAACTCAAGAAAATGTATTAGCTAGATAAAGTCAAAATTGTTGAAGAAAGACGAAGTCTCAAAATGACCTAAAATATGCATATTTTTATCTGAGATTTGGATTATAATTATCCCATGAACACACATTGGTTTTGTCATCTTTTGTTGTTTATTTAATCCTCTCAGTTCATCTTGAATTGGAGAAGGAAAGAGTCTTCTTCTAGTTCAACATAGTAAACTCCTATATGGTCTGTGGTAACATTATCAAAAGAGAAAGGTTAGATCGCTTTGCTACCATTATCTTCACTTTCTGTCATGGAAACTTCTATATCATTTGCAGTCACTATAGAAGCTGGACTTTTTGGTGGATTCTACTTATATATCCAGATAAAAATCAATATTATATAGATCCCACTTACAGTTTTATGAACTATGGA